>BQNB010178596.1:0-12855 GCA_026074375.1 Tanacetum coccineum
CTACATCCTCGAACATCAAAGCCTAATGTGTTCCCAACTTTGATGATTCTATTCAGTTAATAAGGGAGATTCCTTTAACGTCCTTCTTATGGTGCCTAGGAAAAGAAATGGAGCACTTACTAGTATAGGAAGGACTCCGTTTCATATGTTCAAAACCAGGGGGACAGCTAGGGTCTGATGTTTCACCATTAGAGAATTGACATTAAGGTCGTCCTCATGAACTTCATCTTCCTTCAGTTCTTGAGCCAAGTCATTGAGATTATCATTAAGATCATTCGAATCCTCGATTGGGTTTTCTTCCACAACATCTTCAACCTTATTTATATCATTAATGTCTACGTTAGAAAACGTATCCAAAGAGTTATCTGTAATGCTTGTACTCCAAGTACCCAGCTCATGCACGTGAACATCAAACAACTCACCATGAACTTCAACATTAACTTTTTCAGAAATCCGATAATGAGATCTAGTAGAGATACAAACTCTACCCGAACTCATGGCCGTGGATTCCTCCGCCTCGAAAAACATGAATTTACCAAACATACACGCTACTTTCTTGAAAGCATTTGATCCCCAGGCACAAAGAGGCAAGCCACTAATCTCAATCCAAACCATGCGTTCATCCACTTTAAAAGAGGGTGAAGCATATTTTAGAATCGTGTAAAAGCTTTTCAAGGTGACGTTGTCTTGGAACTTTGAACATGACGACGACGAGGGAAATTGAATCCAAATCCACAAGCCCCCAACATGGTGAATTTTCAAGTCCATAAAACCTTCGCTTTTACAGATCGTATACATATTGCTCATAGTGTCCACATCTTTTAGTTTCAACAAGAGAACCGTTGATGAATCTTCCACGCTGATAAGATCCTGATCTTTAAGAGTAACGGTTTTAGTGTTAACATGTGAGGTTGTGGTGTCAATTTTGGTAGGTTTATTATGAATAACAGAGGCGAATGAGGGCTTAGAAGGGGCATATTCCGCAAATTGAGAATTAGGGTTAGGTTTGGTTTTAGGGTTTTCTTCCTTTGTTAAAACTTGTTTTGTTGATTTCGAACCTGTGGAATTGGTTCTTTGATAACGTGCGACCGTCACATAAAGGTGATAACTTCCGATCCATATATTCGATAACAATTTAACAAATTCAGTATCATCTTTAATTCCCAAGAAGCGAATGAATCCAAAACGTTTACCTCCTTTTGAGCGTTTATTCGCAATGAATGAGTCCACCAGGCGGCCATACTTCACACAAGCGTTCCAAAGACCCTTAGCATCTAGAGAATCAGGAAGGTTAGATACGTAGAAAGAAGTAGCAACTTTTTCCAGGTCCCTGTGATGTGGGTTGTCGATGGGTTTGGAGTTGTAGTTATTGTTGTTTCGAAAGATCCACGTCCATCCGTTCGCATCAGTGGTGTTTGATAGTTTTCTCATGGATTTTATCCCCCCTACCCCGCAGAAAACCGGTGAAGAGATCGCAGATCCGAAAAAGATGGAGAAAGGCGGCTAGGGTTTGATTTATTATTCTTATTATTAAAGTGTTGCAAAATAACTTCACTCCACATTAAGCAAAACAAATAACATTGTTTGAACACGCGAAATTCTCTTTGTATCTATAAGCACCGTATAATTTACATCTTTAATTTATGTGATAAGATTGTTAACAATCCAACAAGTTGTACAAATATTATTTCTACAAGGTATTTTTTACCTAGTAAAGGAAAACGAAAAGTGGGGACCTTTGCATTTAAAAAAAAAACTTTTCTTATTAGGTATGATGCTTCTAATTTCTTATTATTTTTGAATATATGTTTAATTAAAAAGCTTAAATACTTCCAAAATTGACATTATTTTGGTGGAGAAATCTGATGGAGAAAAAAAACACAAAAAATATACGTGTCAAATTTATAAAAACAAAACTTGAAAAAAAGAGTAGATAATTAATAAAACTTTAGCGGTTTAATTTTAAATAAATTATATAGAGTTAAGTGTAAATTTATAAATTTACAAATTTTATTATAACTTAAAAAAATAACCCCTTAAACTTTATATAACTTATAAAACATAAATAGTAAAAATTATATATATATATATTTTTAAAAAAATAATGTACAAGCCCCGTGCGTGCACGGAGATTAAAACTAGTATATTTATAAAACTAATTATCATCGCATGATTAGTATATCTTTTAAAATTCAGTGTTTCAAAAAGAAAATCATACTTTTGTTATTAAAGATGCGTAGTTTTTTATACTGTATAAATGTAATGTAATGACACTCTGTTTTACCTATTTGTGACTATAAGTCAATGTGAATCACTTTCACCTCATAACTCATACTCTCTTTATATTGAATCAGCATCGGCGAGTATTGTATCATTTTATATGAATTAGTTTAATATTACCTTAACTTACTATAAAATAATATCCTCACAATTCGTAATGTTATTGTAACGAAAAACACCAATGAAAACATTTGTCGCAAAATATTTTATGCTGCAACGGGCGACTATCTTACTAGTGGCATGTAATTCAAGAAAACACAAACGAGTTGCATTGCTGGCAATATTTTCCTCGACAACAATCGAAACATTAAAGAACAAAAATACGAGAGTAAACCTATCTGAAATCAGTGATGTAATTTGTACTCCATAGAATATGTACTAATCAAATTGCGTCTTCACTTGATAAAATCATTTTATATTTATACCGCACATAGGTGAGAGAATTGAAATCTTCCTTGGTTATATAACGGTTGTATGTCTTGTACGTTATCACTCCTTGTATACAGATTTGTATTGTAGTCTTATTATTAAAATCTCACCTTTTTTTTAAGAAAAAATAATACTCGTATAATATTTTTTGTAGAAAAATTATAGACTTAATAAGAGACCGGGAAGAGAATTGAACCATGTACCTATAGGTAACTAATAGTTCACTTACCATCCCACTACCTTCCAACACAAGAATTTTCTCTCCCAGCTACTACTTAACATAAACTTTCTCAAACATTTAATATATGGGCATGCCTCATATAAATAACATCAGGCCCATAACTTTATGTTTCGAGCAAATTTCTTAAATGACCTTTTTACAGATAGTTTTTTCAAAATGATCGGCACATAAAAAGTTTACTAAAATGAACTTTTCCATACTAATCGTTAGATCTAGAACACCTTTCACATCCAACGAGTGTAAATATTGGCGCATGATACTATGTTATGCGTCTCATACTATGCGCTTGGTGCATTAACCAAAATTCAAAATTTCAATGGATGCATAATCTTAAGTGCCTAATGAAACATATGCACCACCAAGTATGATGCATAAGCTTTATGCACCGTGATGCATAAGGTTTGTGCGCTTGGTGCATAAGGCTTGTGAGCCTGGAGCATAATGGTGCATTCTTATACGCTGGTGCATAAGGTTTGATAACTGATGGAGGCTCAAGTATTGAAGAACGGGCTGACTTGTTTTTAGAAGCCCAAAATCTTGTGAAGAAAAGGGCTTCATTAAAACATCCATAACTTTTGATCCGTAAGTCCGTTTTAGGCCCGTGACCACTCAAATCGAAGGGAAAAACGAGGCTCAGTAACCACTTTTAGCTGGTTACGGATTTTTCGAGGCCCAAAACCCTCATTTACTATGAGTTATTTACATTTTTCTGTTTTTTTATTTTTTTTGTTGGACTTGTTTTTGTTCTAGCTCACGGCCTATCTGTCTTTTTTAGGTCCGTTTCAGTTTTGTGAGCCTATTTAAACAATCTGCTGTAACCCTAGCTGGCCAGTTATCAGTTTTAATAAAAATAAACCATTGGCCGCTGTTTGCCAAGAATTTTTACCCTAATAATCGGTATTCAATCGAATCAACGATTGTTGGAAGAATTGTTTCTGGTATTCGTAGAATCAACAGATCCACTTTGTTATCTTTTTTTAGTCTACATCAGTTGGTATCAAGAGCCGAAGTTCCTGATTAAGATGCCTCCAAGGAAAAACAAGACTTTTAATGAGATACATGAACAAGAATTAGAAGATCGTATTATGGCAAGAATGGAGGAGCGATTTGATCAATTCGTTGATTAATTGTCTGACCGGATGGATCAGTTGATGAACAGGTGTGGTAATCGTAACAGTCGGGGTACTGATGACGAAAAGTCAGAAACCCTATTTGGGAAGGATGACGATTCATCTCCTGATGAACAGTCAGGAAGACGACCAAGGCGAAATAAATAGAAGGATAACAGGCGTTAGGAATCTGGAATGAGAGTCAATAATCCTGATTTTGCTGGGGATACTTTGAGTCCTGAGGGGTTTATTGATTGGCTTGATCCGTAAGTCCGTTTTAGGCCCGTGACCACTCAAATCGAAGGGAAAAACGAGGCTCAGTAACCACCTTTAGTTGGTTACCGATTTTTCGAGGCCCAAAACCCTCATTTACTATGAGTTATTTACATTTTTTTTGTTTTTTTTATTTTTTTGTTGGACTTGTTTTTGTTCTAGCTCACGGCCTATCTGTCCTTTTTAGGTTCGTTTCAGTTTTGTGAGCCTATTTAAATAATCTGCTGTAACCCTAACTGGCCAATTATCAGTTTTAATAAAAATAAACCATTGGCCGCTGTTTGCCATGAATTTTTACCCTAATAATCGGTATTCAATCGAATCAACGATTGTTGGAAGAATTTGTTTTCTGGTAATCCGTCAAGAATCAACATATCCAATTTGTTATCTTTTTTTAGTCTACATCAGTTTGTATCAAGAGCCGAAGTTCCTGATTAAGATGCCTCCAAGGAAAAATAGGACTTTTAATTAGATACATGAACAAAAATTAGAAGATCGTATTATGGCAAGAATGGATGAGCGATTTGATCAATTCGTTGATCAATTGTCTGACCGGATGGATCAGTTGATGAACAGGCGTGGTAATCGTAACAGTCGGGGTACTGATGACGAACAGTCAGAAAACCCATTTGGGGAGGATGACGATTCATCTTCTGATGAACAGTCAGGAAGACGACCAAGGCGAAATCAAAGGGAGGATAACAGGCGTTGGGAATCTGGAATGAGAGTCAATATTCCTGATTTTGCTGGGGATACTTTGAGTCCTGAGGGGTTCATTGATTGGCTTGTTGCGGTTGAAGAGGTGTTTGAGTTCAAAGAAGTCCCTGAAAACAAGAGGGTTTCGTTGATCGCTACCAAACTTCGTGGTAGGGCATCCGCGTGGTGGCAACAATTGAAACTGACAAGGGAGAGGGTTGGAAAGCCAAGGATCATGAGTTGGCAGAAGATGAAGAAGTGCATGAGGGCTAATTTTATTCCTCATAATTACCAGCGGCAGATGTACCAGCGGTTACAGAATCTGAAACAGGGGTCCAAATCTGTTGAAGATTATACAACCGAATTTTACCAGTTAATTGCAAGGAATGACATTCAAGAGACAGAAGATCAGCTTGTCTCCCGATACATTGGTGGTTTAAGAGTCCAGATCATGGATTCTGTTAACATGTTTGATCCAATGACACTTTCTGATGCATATCAGCGTGCATTAGCTTTTGAGAAGCTGAACCGTCGAGTGGGAAGTTCGTCCTATCCTGCCATAATAGGTGATTCTGGTTCGGGTAACGTGGCATCTCGTTTTGCTCCCAGTCAGGCTAAAGCAGGTGGTGGCAATACTGGACCAGTTTCTAGAGCAAGCGGTAGTAGTGGGTTGAAGTGCTTTAACTGTGGTGAACCTGGTCACCGACAGTCAGAATGTAAGAAGGCTGGTAAGAGACACTTATTTGCTAATCCGAAGGGAGATGATGATGCGGCTTATGAAGAGTATGAAGAAGCCCCAGTTTATGATGAAGAACTCGAGTGTGAGGAGGAGTTTGTGTCTGGAGATGTGGGGGTGAATTTGGTTGTAAGGCGCTCTTGCTTAACACCCAAAGCTGATGGAGATGATTGGCTCAAGCATAACATCTTTCAGTCGACATGCACTATTTCGGGTAAGGTTTGCACTTTTGTTTGTGATTCTGGTAGTTGTGATAATTTGATAGCTGCAGAAGCAGTCCAAAAGCTAGGATTGAAGACTGAAAATCATCCTAATCCTTATAAGTTACAGTGGCTTAAGAAAGGCGGTGAGGTGACAGTTTCTAAGCGTGTCCATGTTCCGTTTTCTGTGGGAAACACTTATAAGGATAATGTTTGGTGTGATGTGGTTCCCATGGATGCGTGTCACTTGTTGTTGGGTAGACCTTGGGAGTATGATCGTGATATAACTCACAATGGGAGAACTAATACTTATAGTTTCCTATTTGAGGGACTAAATATTACTTTGATGCCCAATAAACCCAAGGAAGTAGTTAGTAAACCCACTGGTACTTTACTAACACTTTCGTAGTTTGAAGACTCGCCTGGAGATGATGAGACGATGGTTTTATGTGTTCTAGATACAGGGAATGAGGTTGCTGAAGATAGTGAAATTCTCGAAGCCATGAATCCTTTACTTGAGGAATTTTCAGATGTTTTCCCTGATGAGTTACCTGATGGATTACCACCATTGCGTGACATCCAACATCATATTGATTTAGAGCCTGGGTCACTATTGCTTAACATGCCACATTACAGGATGAGCCCGAGAGAGCATGAGGAGTTGCGTAGGCAAGTTGAGGAGTTGGTTTCTAAGGGTCACGTTCGTGAGAGCATGAGCCCGTGTGTTGTTCCTGCCCTATTGAATCCCAAGAAGGATGGTACATAGCGTATGTGTGTTGATAGTCGAGCCATCAACAAGATTACTATGATGAACATTATTTCGTGTGTATAGTAGCTGATAGGGGGTGATAGATGAGATATCATCGATAACTATTCCTCACCTTGATGATTTGCTTGACTAGATTAGTGGTGCTACTATTTTTACGAAGTTGGATTTGAAGAGTGGGTATTACCATATTCGTCATAGACCTAATGATGTATGGAAGACCGCTTTCAAGACTTGTGAAGGGTTGTATGAGTGGTTGGTGATGCCTTTTGGTTTATCAAACGCACCAAGTACATTTATGTGTGTGATGAATCAATTGCTCAGGCCTTTTATTGGCAAGTTTGTGGTTTTTTTATTTTTATGACATTTTTTATTTATAGTGATTCTTTTAATGAGCATGTCACTCATGTGAGGTAGGTCTTGACCTTGCTTCAGAAGGATAGTTTTTATGCAGCCATAAAAAGGTGTTTCATAGACCTAAAGTTTTGTTTTTTTTGGGGTATAGTTGTTCTGGTAATAGGCATACAGTTGGATGAGTCCTAAAGTAGCAGCTGTTCAATGATGCCAACTACCAACTACTTTACAAAAGTCAGAGTTTTCATGGTCTTGCTTCTTTCTATAGGCTATTTATCCTTAACTTTAGTTCTATTATGGCCCCTTTGACAGATTGCATGAAGGGAAAGTCATTTGTTTTTAGGCCCGTGACCACTCAAATCGGAGGGAAAAACGAGGTTCAGTAACCACTTTTAGTTGGTTACGGATTTTTCGAGGCCCAAAACCCTCATTTACTATGAGTTATTTACATTTTTCTGTTTTTTTTTGTTGGACTTGTTTTTGTTCTAGCTCACGGCCTATCTGTCTTTTTTAGGTCCGTTTCAGTTTTGTAAGCCTATTTAAACAATCTGCTGTAACCCTAGTTGGCTAGTTATCAGTTTTAATAAAAATAAACCATTGGCCGCTGTTTGCCAAGAATTTTTACCCTAATAATCGGTATTCAATCGAATCAACGATTGTTGGAAGAATTTTTTCTGGTATTCGTAGAATCAACAGATCCAATTTGTTATCTTTTTTAGTCTACATCAGTTGGTATCAAGAGCCGAAGTTCCTGATTAAGATGCCTCCAAGGAAAAACAACACTTTTAATGAGATACATGAACAAGAATTGGAAGATCGTATTATGGCAAGAATGGAGGAGCGATTTGATCAATTCGTTGATTAATTGTCTGACCGGATGGATCAGTTGATAAACAGGTAGGGTAATCATAACAGTCGGGGTACTGATGACGAAATGTCAGAAAACCCATTTGGGAAGGATGACGATTCATCTCCTGATGAACAATCAGGAAGACGACCAAGGCGAAATCAAAGGGAGGATAACTGGCATTAGGAATCTGGAATGAGAGTCAATATTCCTGATTTTGCTGGGGATACTTTGAGTCCTGAGGGGTTTATTGATTGGCTTGTTGTGGTTGAAGAGGTGTTTGAGTTCAAAGAAGTCCCTAAAAACAAGAGGGTTTCGTTGATCGATACCAAACTTCGTGGTAGGGCATCCGCGTAGTGGCAACAATTGAAACTGACAAGGGAGAGGGTTGGAAAGCCAAGGATCATGAGTTGGCAGAAGATAAAGAAGTGCATGAAGGCTAATTTTATTCCTTATAATTACCAGCGGCAGATGTACCAGCGGTTACAGAATCTAAAACAGGGGTCCAAATCTATTGAAGATTATACAACCGAATTTTACCAGTTAATTGCAAGAATGACATTCAAGAGACAGAAGATCAGCTTGTCTCCCGATTACCATTGTGGATTAAGAGGTCCAGATCAAGGGATTCTGTTAACCATGTTGATCCAATGAACAACTTTCTGATCATATCATCTGCATAGCTTTGAGAAGCTGAATCACTAGATGGGAAGCTTCATCCCCTCCTGCCATATTAGGTGCTTCTGGTTTCGGTTAACGTGGCATCAACGTTTTGCTCCCATCAGCTACACCAGCAGTGGTGGCAATATTGGACCAGTTCTAGAGAGAAAGCGGTAGTATGGGTTGAAGTGCTTTAAACTGTGGTAAACCTGTCACCGACATCAAATGTAAGAAGCTGGTAAGAAGACAACTTATTTGATGATCTGGAGGAGATGATTGAATGCGGCTATATGAAGAGTAAGAAGAAGCCACAGTTTAGGCTGAACATTAATGAAGATTAGCTTTTTCAAAAATTGTCGGCAAACATAAAAAGTTTACTAAAATGAACTTTTCCATACTAATCGTTAGATCTAGAACACCTTTCACATCCAACGAGTGTAAATATTGGCACATGATACTATGTTATGCGTCTTATACTATGCGCTTTGTGCATTAACCAAAATTCAAAATTTCACCGGATGCATAATCTTAAGCGCCTAATGAAATATATGCACCACCAAATATGATGCATAAGCTTTATGCACCGTGATGCATAAGGTTTGTGCGCTTGGTGCATAAATCTTGTGCGCCTGGCGCATAATTGTGCATTCTTATACGCTGGTGCATAAGGTTTGATAACTGATGGAGGCCCAAGTATTGAAGAACGGGCTGACTTGTTTTTAGAAGCCCAAGATCTTATGAAGAAAAGGGCTTCATTAAAACATCATAACTTTTGATCCCGTAAGTCCGTTTAAGGGCCCCGTGAACGACTTATTCAAATCGAAGGGAAAAACGAGGCTCAGTAACCACTTTTAGTTGGTAACCGATTTTTCGAGGCCCAAAACCCTCATTTACTATGAGTTATTTACATTTTTCTGTTTTTTTATTTTTTTTGTTGGACTTGTTTTTGTTCTAACTCACGGCCTATCTACCATTTTTAGGTCCGTTTCAGTTTTTTGAGCCTATTTAAACAATCTGTTGTAACCCTAGCTGGCCAGTTATCAGTTTTAATAAAAATAAACCATTAGCCGCTGTTTGCCAATAATTTTTACCCTAATAATCGGTATTCAATCGAATCAACGATTGTTGGAAGAATTGTTTTTGGTATTCGTAGAATCAACAGATCCACTTTGTTATCTTTTTTTAGTCTACATCAGTTGGTATCAAGAGCCGAAGTTCCTGATTAAGATGCCTCCAAGGAAAAACAAGACTTTTAATGAGATACATGAACAAGAATTAGAAGATCGTATTATGGCAAGAATGGAGGAGCGATTTGATCAATTCGTTGATTAATTGTCTGACCGGATGGATCAGTTGATGACCAGGTGTGGTAATCGTAACAGTCGGGGTACTGATGACGAAAAGTCAGAAACCCTATTTGGGAAGGATGACGATTCATCTCCTGATGAACAGTCAAGAAGACGACCAAGGTGAAATCAATAGGAGGATAACAGGCGTTAGGAATCTGAAATGAGAGTCAATAATCCTGATTTTGCTGGGGATACTTTGAGTCCTGAGGGGTTTATTGATTGGCTTGTTGCGGTTGAAGAGGTGTTTGAGTTCAAAGAAGTCCCTGAAAACAAGAGGGTTTCGTTGATCGCTACCAAACTTCGTGGTAGGGCATCCGCGTGGTGGCAACAATTGAAACTGACAAGGGAGAGGGTTGGAAAGCCAAGGATCATGAGTTGGCAGAAGATGAAGAAGTGAATGAAGGCTAATTTTATTCCTTATAATTACCAGCGACAGATGTACCAGCGGTTACAGAATCTGAAACAGGGGTCCAAATCTATTGAAGATTATACAACCGAATTTACCAGTTAATTGCAAGGAATGACATTCAAGAGACAGAAGATCAGCTTGTCTCCCGATACATTGGTGGTTTAAGAGTCCAGATCATGGATTCTGTTAACATGTTTGATCCAATGACACTTTCTGATGCATATCAGCGTGCATTAGCTTTTGAGAAGCTGAATCGTCGAGTGGGAAGTTCGTCCTCTCCTGCCATAATAGGTGCTTCTGGTTCGGGTAACGTGGCATCTCGTTTTGCTCCCAGTCAGGCTAAAGCAGGTGGTGGCAATATTGGACCAGTTTCTAGAGCAAGCGGTAGTAGTGGGTTGAAGTGCTTTAACTGTGGTGAACCTGGTCACCGACAGTCAGAATGTAAGAAGGCTGGTAAGAGACACTTATTTGCTGATCCGGAGGGAGATGATGATGCGGCTTATGAAGAGTATGAAGAAGCCCCAGTTTATGATGAAGAGTATAAAGATAGCTTTTTCAAAATGGCCGGCACATAAAAAGTTTACTAAAATGAACTTTTCCAAACTAATCGTTAGATCTAGAACACCTTTCACATCCAACGAGTGTAAATATTGGCACATGATACTATGTTATGCGTCTCATACTATGCGTTTGGTGCATTAACCAAAATTCAAAATTTCACCGGATGCATAATCTTAAGCGCCTAATGAAATATATGCACCACCAAATATGATGCATAAGCTTTATGTACCGTGATGCATAAGGTTTGTGCGCTTGGTGCATAAGGCTTGTGCGCTTGGCGCCTAATGGTGCATTCTTATACGCTGGTGCATAAGGTTTGATAACTGATGAAGGCCCAAGTATTGAAGAACGGGCTGACTTGTTTTTAGAAGCCCAAGATCTTGTGAAGAAAAGGGCTTCAGTAAAACATCCATAACTTTTGATCCGTAAGTCCGGTTCAGGCCCGTGACCTCTCAAATCGATGGGAAAAAACGAGGCTCAGTAACCACTTTTAGCTGGTTACGAATTTTTCGAGGCCCAAAACCCTCATTTACTATGAGTTATTTACATTTTTCTGTTTTTTTTATTTTTTTGTTGGACTTGTTTTTGTTCTAGCTCACGGCCTATCTGTCTTTTTAGGTCCGTTTCAGTTTTGTGAGCCTATTTAAACAATCTGCTGTAACCCTAGCTGGCCAGTTATCAGTTTTAATAAAAATAAACCATTGGCCGCTGTTTGCCAAGAATTTTTACCCTAATAATCGGTATTCAATCGAATCAACGATTGTTGGAAGAATTGTTTCTGGTATTCGTAGAATCAACATATCCAATTTGTTATCTTTTTTTAGTCTACATCAGTTGGTATCAAGAGCCGAAGTTCCTGATTAAGATGCCTCCAAGGAAAAACAGGACTTTTAATGAGATACATGAACAAGAATTGGAAGATCGTATTATGGCAAGAATGGAGGAGCGATTTGATTAATTCGTTGATTAATTGTCTGACCGGATGGATCAGTTGATGAACAGGTGTGGTAATCGTAACAGTCGGGGTACTGATGACGAACAGTCAGAAAACCCATTTGGGGAGGATGACGATTCATCTCCTGATGAATAGTCAGGAAGACGACCAAGGCGAAATCAAAGGGAGGATAACAGGCGTTAGGAATCTGGAATGAGAGTCAATATTCCTGATTTTGCTGGGGATACTTTGAGTCCTGAGGGGTTCATTGATTGGCTTGTTGCGGTTGAAGAGGTGTTTGAGTTCAAAGAAGTCCCTGAAAACAAGAGGGTTTCGTTGATCGCTACCAAACTTCGTGGTAGGGCATCCGCGTGGTGGCAACAATTGAAACTGACAAGGGAGAGGGTTGGAAAGCCAAGGATCATGAGTTGGCAGAAGATGAAGAAGTGCATGAAGGCTAATTTTATTCCTCATAATTACCAGCGGCAGATGTACCAGCGGTTACAGAATCTGAAATAGGGGTCCAAATCGATTGAAGATTATACAACCGAATTTTACCAGTTCATTGCAAGGAATGACATTCAAGAGACAGAAGACCAGCTTGTCTCCCGATACATTGGTGTTTTAAGGGTCCAGATCATGGATTCTGTTAACATGTTTGATCCAATGACACTTTCTGATGCATATCAGCGTGCATTAGCTTTTGAGAAGCAGAACCGTCGAGTGGGAAGTTCGTCCTCTCCTGCCATAACAGGTGCTTCTGGTTCGGGTAACGTGGCATCTCGTTTTGCTCCCAGTCAGGCTAAAGCAGGTGGTGGCAATACTGGACCAGTTTCTAGAGCAAGCGGTAGTAGTGGGTTGAAGTGCTTTAACTGTGGTGAACCTGGTCACCGACAGTCGGAATGTAAGAAGGCTGGTAAGAGACACTGGTTGAGCAAATTTATATACTTATAGTATTAATCCCGTAAGAATTCTTTCCAAAATATTTCTCAAACAAGAGAAATATAAGGT
>BQNB010178597.1:0-12855 GCA_026074375.1 Tanacetum coccineum
CATTGAGGTGAAGGTTTTTACTACTGCTAGTCATTATTACTACTGCTAGTGTGAGTTTCTATTACTCAAGTTCATTTTTCTTATTGTGCTTAATGGTGGGTTATTTGAGGAATTAGAAGGCTTGGATTAGAAGTTTGATATTGGTTTGTAGTGGTCAAGATCAAAGTTACTTATATTCATAAGTCCCCTATTGGATTATGACAAAAAGGGGAAGAAGATGTTAACATGTACAACTGGCAACTTATAGTTCCTTGGTGTGGCATGGTACAAAGGAAATCTACTTATAGTTCATTCAGGGAGATGATTACATCTCAACTTTAGGGGAAGCTTTGGCTTTATGATGAAGTTCGTACACGACTTTGTTTGTTTTGTCATCATCAAATAGGGGAAGATTGTTGGGATTCTAGATTTGATGAGATAAAATAAATAAAAGAATGAAACAAAAGGACTAAAATTGTTATTAAAAAATTCTATAAGATGGTGGAGAATTATGTAGATTCTAGAAGATCTCTTTAAGAAGATAAAGATAACAGAAGATATTCCTAATGTTTAAAAGATTTACTTGTCTAATGTTTATCTTCATTTGTAAGTCTTGGTCTCTCCCTATATAAAGAGATCATAGACACATAGTTTTGAGTGCACAGAAAATGCAATCGACTAAAGGTGTATGTGTGTGTTCTAGGCGCCAAGTCTCATTATAGACGCCTAGTTTTAGTTGTTTTAGCCTCAAGGATCTTTGATTCCTTGTTATAGTGTAGATAACACGTTCTAGAGTTGATCGTCTAGAATTGGGGCTTGTATAGAAACGTATGAATGAAAAACCTTTTTTAAATAACATTGAATTATGTTCATTGTATTTCGCTGCATTGTATCTATATTCTTTGTTATTTTTGTTAATCCTAGATATAAAGACCTAACCAATCTTGAGCTTATAATGATTTTAACAGTTTGACTCTTGTGGAGTTCATGTACTATTAATGAATATTGGAGTTGCTATTCACATGATGATTGAGAAGAAATATCCTCTAACTCAAGAAATGTTTTCAAGGATGCTAAATAGAAGACTAGAGGTTGATTATAAAAGTGTGATGGCATTTGAGCTTCTCAAATTTACAAGATCACAACTTCAGAAGTAGAAGAGTGTTTAGATACATCCTCCTAGTGATCAAGATGCTGATACTAAAGAAACTTGATGATTAACAAGGTGAATATCATGTTTAGGGGATGATTAATGGGAAATGAAGGCTTCTGAAGTTACTACTATTAGTTTTGGAAGTTAATACTGCTGGTTCAAGATTATGTTGCTGTTGAAGTTTAAAGAAAATAGTCTAAGTTATTAGTACTGTTAGTGATATTAGTTAGTACTGCCAGTACATTGTTAGTACTACCCGTATAGTTAATATTGTTAGTTAATAGTTAGTGGTGCTAGTCTTGTATAGTTAGTACTGCTATTATGATATGCATAAGTTAAATTAGGAATAGATATGCATTATCATTATACACGTTTTGTAAGCTCATTAGGGATTCCTTGGTGTATAAAAGGAACCCTAAGGCATAGATATCATATATCAGTCTTTCATTGTCATAGCTTCAAGATGTAAACCCTAACACTATCAAAGAGTGTTCGTATTAATATATTGGAGCTTTTTGTTTTGGTTGTATTTCTGTGTGTCAAACATTCATTACTTTTATTCTTCTTAATGGTATAAACTAGATTCCGCATAGTTTATATCATACACTTAAAGTTTTAGTCTTAGTACCTTTGGATTTATCCAAGGATACTAAATCTTACATCAAGCTAAGGAGTTTAAGATTTGTTCATTGGGATCAACACCACTGCTATCATTTGCTTGGCCACAAACAGAACCTTTAATTTTTCAAAATTAATTTTTGATGGCATGTTGAAAAACTTGGATAATCAGTCTAATTTTTTAATGTATCCAAGATTTATACAAATCTTTTTGAACAAGCACAAAAGACAGCTTCTACCTCACAAAAGAACTTATATTGCTCCTACTCATACTCAAAACCTTTTTAGCAATATGCGAAGAATTTCTAAGAATTATAATAGGATGGACATTCCATTGTTTCCAGCAATGCTTGTTCAGGGCCTAATTTTTCAGGGTGAAGGATCAACAATCCCAGTTGAGTCCTAAAACTACCCTTGAGGACAAAGGTAATAGGAAAAATCTTACAAAAATACTACACGTTTAACCGGTAAGTCTTTACCGGGTCGTTTCTCCTAAAAAATTATGAAATTAAGACCTCGCTTAAATTTGAACAACGATTTGAATTGGTTTCAAAGTTTTTGGATTGATTATCTAATTCTACAATTAAAAACAACTAAAACATTCAAAATAAAATATGGGAGTGAACAAAGTGACATTTAAACCCTAAATTACTAAAACTTAATCCTAAAATTATTTTCCTACTTTTTCTAATCCTAAATGACTATTAAAAAGAAATTGCTAAGGAAATTCTAAAACGAGAGTGATTAAAGCTTAAAAACGAAGAAAGCGAGAACGGGTGTGAAAACCCGTTCTTTAAAAACTGAAATTTTAAAATTTTAACCCTACGAAAGTAATTTTCAATCCTAAGCCTAAAAGATGATAAAAGAAAATTTTAGAAAAAAGAAAATTATTTTTTTGATTATTTTTGTATTTTTTTATGACTTTTTAAAGATTTTAATAAAAGAAAATGATTAAAAATAGAAAACTTAACCCTAAAAATTTGGAAAAATTACAAAAAGTGTAAAAAGAAAAGCATGATTTTATAAAAATGATAACTGAAAATAAGCTAAAACAATAAGCTCTGAAAAACTTGAAACTAGCTACGGCTTTATTTTAAAAGAGGAAAATTAAAAAGTGTATAAAAGAAATTAAAGTGTAGAAATGTTTGAAAAGAACCAGGGCTCAGTTCATAGTGGTGTGTGTATGGAGGGCGAGTGTGTGTGAAGGGTTAAGTCTTGGGTTCGAATCCAAGGCCCAACTTTTTTGTATTTTTTTTATTTTTGAAAACTTGAAAAGCAAATATATAAATCTGATGAAAACTAACAACTTTTCTAAAAACAACTCTTTTTGAAACTAAAGAATTATGTGGATTTGGCTTAAAACAACAGAAAGAACACTATTACTAGTATTTTTAGATATTTTTCAAAACTTAAGATTTTAAAAGCTAAAATTAAGTTCAAAATTCGACATATTAAGCTAATAATTACCCTTAGCTATTAATAAACTAATTTAAAGCTAAAACAAATGCTAAAATAACAAATAATAAGCTGAGAAATCAAATAAGTACTTATACTAGAATTTAGAACCAAACAGACTAAATGGCTATCTTTGAGCTTATTTTTCTCTAAGCAAATGAACCTTATGAAAATCTACTTTGTGCCAGTAGAAAGCTTGACCTATAAGCTTTATGAAACAACTTTTGAAAAGTATTATAAAAATCAAATGCTTAATGAAAAATCTATTTGAAAACTGCTTAATTTAGTCAGTAGGAGCTGAGTACATTTTTAGTTTTGAAAAGACAAATTGCTTATTTTGAGCTTAAAAACAGATAACCAAATGGACTTTTGAAAAATACAAATTAGCTGAATTCAGATCTACTTATGGCCATATAAACTACTACAAACCTTTAAATCAAGACCTTAAAAATATATAACCATCTGATAATTGAGGTTTGGTTATGGGGCTTTCTTGGTTATTATCTATGCTAATGTAGTTGGCACACAAAGCATTCAATTCTTAAATCCTTCAAGTGCTGACCTCATAAATAGTTCCTAATTTTAATAATCAACAAATCTAAGCAATTATACTAACTATTGCCAAATTGGAACAGTCTAAACAAAACTGGCTATGGATCTGAGCTATGACTCAGAGTCAAGTTAATAGCTAACAACTTTTGAAAAACTTAAAGAAAAACTTGCATAACCTTTATATCTTGATCTCATAAACATAAGTATAAGATTTGGATTAACTTTTAAAGAGCCAAAGGGTAACAAGCAGTACTAACTCAAGTTAGTACTGCTTGTCCCAAACACCCCTTTAAAATGAGAAATCCCATATTCAGCTTATGAAAGTAAGAGTTAAAGATCAAATTGCAACTACCAGATGGTAAGAAGCTAATATAAAGCCAAATGAACAGATTAAAACAGCTGAATAAGCAGAACAAATAAGCTACAAGATTATGCTCATATTTTTGGCATTTTACTGATTTTAAGACAGATTAAGCAATCCTAAGTTTTACTATCAAATCAAATACAAATAGCATATAATAACTACAATAAGCATAAGAAACCAAGATTAAGCAGGAATAAGCAAACAATAAGCAAGGTAAGCTAATATGCAGAAATAAGCTAGACAATAAGATAAAACTGTAAATTAAAAGGAAAAGTGTACCTCACACCTCAGCTAAACAGAGGTGGATTGCTCTTAATAGAGCTCTAGTTATAAGCTGCTTAAGCTTAACTCCAATACATAGTCTATCTTAAAGCTTGACCCTCTAGCACTATCTACCTACTTGAATTCTATAAGCAACCATCCAATTCCATTTAGAATTCAAGTATATTGAGAACTTTTAGTAGCTTTTGGTAGCTTTGAGCTTATGAAATAGTTTTAGATCTTATTTAACCATATTTTGCACAAAAGTAAACTTAGGAAAAGACAAAGAGACGATAAGAAACCTATCTTTTATTAATAAAAGAGCTGATTACAAATTTGAAATTGAAAATTACATGAATTAAAAACAGAATTTAAACATTACAAAAACTAAAATTTAAAGCTACACTAAAAAGCTATTAAAACTAAAAAAAAGACGATCCTCTTGTGAGTGAGACAAGGCTCTATTTATTGGAGCTGAGATAAGGATCTAGGCTCTAAACACGCTCCCCTTTGGCTTTTGATCTTGACCCTTCATAATCTCTAATCATTGGATGCCATTTCTTTTCTGTTGGATTAAATAAGGCACACGAATTGCCAAGCTGGCAATCCCACTCTTTGGGAGTGAGTGTGTTTCTTTTGGCTTGAGTTTAGAGTAAAATTTCCCTCAAAGTGTGTTTGTTTTCATCCCACGTGCCATTCCCCTTGTCTGCTTGTCCAATCAAATGCTCTTGAGTGACGTTTTGATGATGACTTGGCGCTTAGTACTTGGTATCTTCTTTAGCCACATCATTGTTTTAGAGGAAGTGGGTTTTTACCCTTTTGATTAAGCTGAAAGGTGAAAATAAGGACGAAGGGTGAACAGTTACCTTCGCGCCCTTTCTTTTCTTTTTACTATTTGTTTGACTTGGCGATTTGGGGCGTTGACTTAGGCTGTGGGTTTATTAAAATAGGTTTGGGCCGGTTATATGGTTTTGGATTATATTTGGAGGATAACAAACGTTAGTTCTTTTATAATAAAAGGACTAACGGTGTTAGGGTTTAAGGCTTTTAGTGAAATTTGTTTTAACATTAAGGGTATTTTAAGTATTTTGAAGATTTTGTCTTTTAGTGGGTTGACCAAGGGTTGATCAGGGTTGACTTTTGAAGACCATTTGCTAGAAAACTTGAATCCTTTCCGTCTCTTGTGCACTCTATCCGTTCCCGTGTCCGTGTTTGCCCGGTTTTGACCGTTTTCATGTGATATTTGCAATATTCGTACATACACATCACCAAACAACAAAACACACATATACAAGCATATTTATATACATTTTCATCATTTTAGGGCTTGTTTTGATACACAAATAATATGTGATTTCTCACATATCAAAATTCCCCAAACTAAGTGATTGTCGTGTCCTCACGCAATGTTATATGCCCTAAAACCAAATACCTCAAAACTTCCCCAAACTAAATCTTTGAAAAGTAGCAAAGACTTTTGTGGGGAGAGTTAAGAAATCACAAGCTTTAAAACACCCCATTTTCCCATTTTTCAAAACTTTTTCCATTTTTATGATTTTTCTAATTTACAACTTATTCATGTGTGACATAATGTATTACTTTCATGTTCATTTGTGATAACTTTCGGATCACGGAACAAAAAGCACAAAAATTCATCGTCCTCGACTTTCACCTCTCCAAGCCAAGCTTAAAAACAAGATCATTGCAAAATACATGTTATGATGCTAACACTACTCATAAAAGCTAATTGTGTACTTTTCCTCCCTTATTCCTAATTTCCTCTAAGGATTTTATTATTATTGGTGACAAATAAATTATGTCCTTATTAATAAAGTAAACCCGGTTTAGACCATTAATAGCTTGAAATCCTTTCCTAAAGAGATGATGTGGTGAGAATAAGGTCCACATTAAGGTTCTAATTTCGCATGATTTAGGGGTTATCCTTTTTATTTCATCCGCAAAAACTCAACTACGAGTCCAGAGACGGAGGCTTTATTTAGATAACCCCGGATTTAAAATTTGGCTTTTTTATTATTATGATTGTAACATTATTAAACCTCGGTCCTTTAGAAGGCTGCAACATCGGTTGTGAGCCGGCAAGATGCAACAAACATATTTTGACCTCGGTAATTTCCTCGACCTTTTAGAAGGCTGCAACATCGGTTGTGAGCCGGCAAGATGCAGTAAACTTTTATCAGTCTCGGATTATTATTATTATGTGCCTTATTTAGAAGACTACCACATCGGTTGTGAGCCGGCAAGAGGTAGTAAACTTTTATCAGCCCACAGTTTTTATTATTATTATTATGACCTCCACCCTTTAAACGACTGTCACATCGGTATGCGAGCCGACCATGATCCAGAAGTCTTATTTCGGCTTCGATTTTATTCTTAATTACTTATTATTATAGCCAAATTTACGTCCTGTGGTCTTTAAACGACATGTACATCGGGTATGCGAGCTGGACCTGGTCCAGGAGTCTATTTCCCCACAACACTGACAAAACCTTGATGTGTACCTTCCTTTTACCAGAAGGAATCTCTATGAAGTGATTTAAACTAAGAATCGCAGAAACCAAAGAAATTTATTTATTAAACAATTATATATATAGGTGAAACAAGCTAATGGGAGAAAAAGCCACAATTAACACTTGATGAGCCTTTAAAGAAATCAAAACTATTTCTATGTTTAGCATCAAAAACCTATATTTATCTATCATCTCTTGTTCTTCACAATTTAAAATTTCTAATAAAGAAACTCGTGAATACTTAGCCTGATGAATCAAGATCGGCTCTTTAACAAGTCACATAGACTAGCAACAATCTCAACTCTAATAAATTGATCTTCGCATATTTAAAATCAAATATGGGAACTTGCAAAGTCTTGATTTTTTTAATCTAGACTTGCTTTTTATAGCTCCTTGTATAAAAGCTTAACAAAAATCAATCTTATAAGTTAAGGAGAAAGCTAAGATATTAAAACGGTCGGGTTCAGAATTTCTTTTCGTTCTCCACCAACAGATACCCTAATTCGTGTCAACCTATTTATTTTCTCAACTATCTAACTTATATGATATTATATATATAGTATATTTATATACTATATATTATGATATATATATTTATATTATATTTATATATATATGAACAATCAAACTATAGATATTAAGTCATTAAAAAAATTTAAAATTTTTGTTGGGAAAAACGGGTGCGTAGTTAGAGAACAACGGGCAAAAGTAGGTAGATCATATCGAAGATATACCACCCCATACTAAAAATTAAACATTGTCCTCAATGTTTCCTAGTCTCAAGGTCAAAACCCCATACTAGAACTCAAAAAGTCTAATGCATAAGCCAAACATGAAGAAAGTAGCACAAAAATCTCAAGCCGTTATATCAATATGCTACAAGCATAAAGTTAGTCGATAATATTATTAGGATATCGGATTTCACCAAACTAATTGCAAGCGCAATGGCTAGGTAAGCTCGAGTGGGACCGGGACAATAACAAAGAACATCTTGTAGAGTCTTTAGAAAATTTTGGAGTTAATCCCTACAAACAATCACAACACAACCAAACTAGAATCGGAGAGTAAGCCTCCTCACATCACAATAGAAATAAGATGAGAAAATGGATAAGCATGGGGTGCCCTCCACACAAAGCTCTTTGTTTTTGGTACCGGTCACATAGCTTGACCATCTATCCTTAAAAATTTAATCGTCTTAGAGAAAGTTTGGAGATATGTACTACTTGGGTGGTATAGTCCCCTCGATAGTTATGTCTTAACACTATGAACTTTCACCTTAATGTTTGGACCATCTGGTTGAGATAAATCGCTGGTTCGTATGGAAAAACCGTTATCAGGTGATGGTGGAGAAAGGTCATGACCAACGAATTTTGAGCTTTCCCGGAGAAATGTTTAGTCTGAGGTTGAAGAGTAAAACTCGATCACCAACATTGAAAATGCGGCTTTTGATCTTAGAGTCGTGAAGTTTCTTCGTCCTCTCTTTATATATCAAAGAATTCTCGTAAGCTTGATCATGAAGCTCATTAAGTTCATTAAGTTGAAGCTTCCGGTGATCACCCGCGGTTTTAAGATCGAAATTACCATGTTTCAAAGCCCAATATGCTTTATGCTCTAACTCAATAGGTAAATGGCAAGACTTCTCGTACACTAGTTTGTAAGGCGTACAACCAATCGGTGTCTTAAAAGCGGTACAAAATGCCCACAAAGCGTCATCTAGTTTGTCGGACCATGAGCCACGGTTTTCTCCAACTGTCCTTTCTAGAATACGCGCGATTGGACACCTCCACTTGACCGCTTGTTTGAGGGTGATAAGCAGTAGCTAAATGATGAGTGACCCCATACTTAGACGTTACTTTAGCAAATTGATCATTTCATTACATGTTCCCCGACGATCGCTTTGATAATAGGTCTAGGTGTTCCGAATCGGGGCAAAAAGGTTTTCAACAAACTTAACCATACTCGAGCATCATTTGTGGGGAGCGCCTTTGCTTCCACCCACTTAGAAATATAATCAACGGCTACGAGGATCTATTTATTCCCATGTGAAGACGGAAATGGTCCCATAAAATCGATACCCCATACATCGAAAATTTCACAAACTTGAATAGCGTTTTGAGGCATCTCATCTCGTTGTGAAATTTTGCCTTGTCTTTGACACGTATCACAAGATTTGATCATAGTATGGGCATCTCGATATATGGTCGGCCAAAAGAAACGGCTATCAAAAATACTTTTTGAGCGGTAAGATTGGCACTATGATGGCCCCCGGTGGGTCCTTTATGACAAGCTGTTGAGGATATCTTTGATTTTGCCCATGCACACTCCTCTCGTAGGATTTGATCCGCACAATACGAACAACGTTATGAGGATCGATCCAGATATATGTTAAATGTCCTTGATAAACTTCTTCTATTTGATGAGTGTCATTCCTTTGATGTAAACTTCCCACCCGCATGGAAATTTGCAAAGTCCGTAAACCATGGGGTACTTCCACTAGATATTACACCAAGAGTCTCTAAAAGAAAATTTTCAATTATGTCTTTATTTTCTAATACATCCTTATGAGGATTATCAAGTCTAGATAAATGATCGGCCGCAAGGTTCTCACTTCCTTTTTTATAGGATGAATTGTGAGATCAAATTCTTGTAGGAGGAGAACCCACCGGAGCAACCTCGGCTTGGCATCTTATTTATTCATAAGGTACTTTAAAGTTGAGTGATCCGTATACACTATGCTTTTAGATAAGACAAGATATGGCCAAAACTTTTCAAAAGCATACACTACGGCAAGCATTTCTTTCTCCGTCGTAGTGTAATGAATTTGAGCTTTGGTCATCGTCTTACTAGCATAGTATAGGCTGAAAGTGCTTCATCTTTCGTTGTCCCAAAACCGCACCAATCGCGAAGTCGCTAGCATCACACATAAGTTCGAAAGGTAGGTTCCAATCTGGGACAACTAAGATCGGAGCTTCGGTAAGCTTCTTTTTAAGAGTCTCAAAAGCATCAATACAATCCTTAGAAAACACAAACGGTGTTTCCTTCTCAAGAAGGTGAGTCATAGGTCTAGCTATTTTGGAAAAGTCTTGGATAAATCGTCGGTAAAAACCCGCCATGCCTAGGAAACTCCTAACACCTTTTACGGTAGTCGGGTGAGGGAGCTTAGCGATAACATCGACTTTAGCACGATCGACCTCAATTCCCGACTTGAAAATGTTATGCCCTAACACAATTCCTTCTCTACACATAAAGAGGCACTTCTCCTAATTAAGAATTAAATTCGTGTCTTCACACCTTTTTAGCATCTTTTCTAAATTGGAGAGGCACGAATCACAAGTATCCCCAAATAAAAGAAAAATCATTCCATAAAAACTTCATAGTCTTTTCGATCATTATCATGGTATATGGGCATCATACCACCGTTGGAAAGTATGGGAGCATTACCACGCCAAAAAGCTGCGACGGTACAAAAAAAGTTCCATACGGGCATGTGAAAGTAGTTTTCTCTTGGTCCTGGGGATCTATCGGTATTTGAAAATACCCCAAAAATCCATCTAGAAAACAATAAAACTCATTTCCGGCTAATCTTTCTACATTTGATCCATAAATGGCAATGGAAAATGATCTTTTCGAGTCGCTTCATTTAATTTCCGATAGTCGATACAAACTCTCCACCCTGGTTAAACTAAACGTTGTCAGATTTATTATTTTCTTAATTAGCAACAACGGTTATTATTCTACTTTTTTCGGTACACAATGCCACTAGATCTAAACCCATGGGCTGTCGGAGATCGGGTAAATCATGCCGGCATCAAGAAGTTTTAGGACCTCCTTTTTTATTACCTCGTGAATTTTTGGGTTAACCCGTCTTTGACTTTGAACTGTGGGTTTGTAATCATCCTCCATCAAGATTTTATGAGTACAAAATCGAGGGTCGATACCCTTGATGTCGGTGATTTTCCAAGCAATGGCCTATTTATGTGATTTAAGCACCTTTAAGAGGGCTTCTTTTTCAACATGTTTTAAACCTTTTGCAATAATCACGGGTAACTTATCGTTTCCTTCTAAGTAAGCATATTCCAATGCAGATGGTAACTCTTTTTTACTCGAATTCCGGGGTTGTCCATTGAGGATTTCGCCTTGATTATTTCTCCTTGCTTTAGGTCCATCGGAGGGAGTTGAAACGGGTCATTATTTAATAATTTTTCAATTAAGCAAATATCTCCCTTCGGATCGCAATCGGCATGATTAATTTCCGGTGAAATCGAATCATCTTTGAGATAAGCTTCAATCTCTTCTAAAATGAATTCGGAAGTAAAAGGCTCAGACGTCGGGGTGGGATTGCCACCTAAAGATTTATTAGAAAATCCGCAGGTTCGTCGGTAAACTTTTAAAACTATCCTTACATGTGTCATTAACCATTTTAGTTGACTCGTTTACATGCTTTTGAGGATGTTTTGACGTGCCATTGACATGAAATATTATTTGTTCATTGGCGTCCCTTAAAATAAGTTCTCCTTTGTACACATCAATTAAAGCTCGACTGGTTCTTAAAAAGGATCTCCCAGGTATGAGAGGTACTCGAGGATCGGCTTCAAAATCTACAACAACAAAGTCGGTAGGAAAATGGAAATTACCAATTTTGACAAAAACGTCTTCAGCGAGTCCTTTAGGATAAGTAATCGATCGGTCTGCTAACTCTAAAGTCATCCGAGTTGGTGTAAGATCAGGTAAAGAAAGCTTTTTCCAAATAGAAAGGGGCATAAGATTTATGCTCGCCCCAAGATCGGCCAAGGCGTAACATACATCTATTCCCGCGAAATTATATGGAATAAGAAACTTGCCGGGATCTCTAAGCTTTTCGTGAAGCTTTTTGAGGAGCATTGCCAAGCAATTCTCGTTCAACGATATCTTAGCTAACTTAATCAATTTTTCCTTATTCATGAGTAAACTCTTAATCGTAGGAGCAAATCTTGGCATCAAAAGTAAAGCATCCGCGAAACTAATGTCGAAGTGTAAATCTTGAAAGATTTAGAAGATCTTCTCCATTTGATTCAAAGCTTTATCACGGGACTTTTGATCATCACGTTGTGAAGGATATGGAATATTTGGCTTAGGTAGACTCTTCAGAATATCGAATTGCGGAATAGAAATGGGTATAACCGGAGGTGGGATTTGAGCGGTACTTCCTTGGAAATTTGTTTGCTCTTTATCGTTGTCTCCTCGGTTTCTCGTTCCACTACCTTTTTAGGAGAAGGATTAGTAGGAATCGAGGGTCCCTCGTAAGCAACACCACTTCGAGTAGTGATCGCTTTCATCTCACCCTTCGGGTTAGTACCCGAAGCTGAGGCTTGGTTTTGAAAGAATCCACTTAACATATTTTGCAAGTTAGTTTGAAAAACATTTTGTTGATTCAGCAAGACGGCTTGTTGAGTCTTCATCATGTTTTGAATTTCGTTCTTAACTTCTCCTTTCAACGAGTTGATTTGATTTTGCATGTTTCTCATCATTTGATTTTTAGTTCTCTTGTAACTTGAAAACTCATTTGAAAACTCTTGTTGAACTTGATTATTAGGAACTTGAAAATGTTGATTTTGAAATCCTTGATTTTGAAATTTTGGAGCATGATTATTTTGAGCTTGAAAACCTTGATTACCATGAAAATTATTTCCCCGGTTAAAATTATTCCCTTGACCTTGATTTTGATTATACCTATTTTGACCATTGTTTTGCACCGGAGCAAAACTGGGTGGTGCCATTTGGTTACTAATACGGTTTAGAGGGTTAACTTGATTGTAAGTACCCGTTGCCGCACAAACACTAGATTGAATGTTATCGGTATTATGACAATTGTACCAAGCATGAGGCCCACTACAAGTAACACAAATTTCCTCAATCGCTTTAACCGGAGTGGGAGTGACAACGTTTTTAGAAACAATCTCAACTAA
>BQNB010178598.1:0-12854 GCA_026074375.1 Tanacetum coccineum
CTGAATCTCCAGTTATTAGCACATCATCCACATAAAGCAAAGCTGCAGTGAAAGTGTCTTGTTTCTGTTTAACAAATAATGAATAGTCATGCTTAGACTGGACATAGCCCAAACCAACTAAAAACTTAGTAAGTTCATGATTCCATTGTCTTGAAGCTTGCTTAAGACCATATAGGGACCTATTGAGTTTTCAAACTTGTCCTTTAGCTGCCTTATCATACCCTTAAGGAGGTAGCATGTAAATTTCTTCATCAATGTACCCATGTAAGAATGTATTCTTTACATCAAGCTGATGTAGAGGCCACTGTTTAGCTGTGGCTAAGGCAATCAAAAACCTAACTTGATGCAGGTGATCTGGACTGACCCGGTGATCTGACCCGACCCGACTCGTGAGAAGACCCACATGGAAAACAATTATGGGGATTATTATCTATGACTTAATATTCCAAGTTTATCTTTATTTTAGTAATAGAATAATAACCAATTGTTATTTGATTAGAAAAGCATTTAATTTCTAATCAATTACATATTTAGGAATAGGAAAGTCAAATCAATCTTTATTTAGATTGATTAGGTTTTAATGTCTTTCCTTATTTTAGTGGTGCTAGGATTAGTATAAATAGGGATTTGGTGTTTTGTGTAAAAAGTAGTTTTTAAGAATTGAATAAAGAATTTCTCTCGAAACAGTTTTGTTTCTTGTTCATTCGGTTGGCCGGAGAACAACGCCGTCGATTGTTACTTGGTTGGCCAAGAACGATTGCCGCTAGGGTTACGCCTAGGTTTATCCTTTTTACCCACTCGTATACGAATCCGTATCAAGTGGTATCAGAGCTCAGGAATCTCGAGATGTCTGCACCAAGAAGAGATCGCCTACACCAACACCGTCGATTCGCCGCCGGAGGCAACGGTAACGATGAACGCGATCCCCGCGACGTCGAGATTGAAAGACTTCGTGAACGGGTTCGTGAACTTGAAATACAACACGAGATCAGGCAGATCCGGAAAAGGATCCGAGAGCTCGAGTTAACCGGGAATGAGGAGCATCCTCCTAATGGCGACATTATCTATGATTACCCTCCCGCGTATGATGAATATGAGGATGAGGAATGGTATTCTTGGATGACCGGTGCCGGAGTTACTTATGATCCAACTGGTGTGAAAATACAGGATAGTCTCCAAGGTGGTCAAGCGGTTGACTTTGTTGACCTAGATTTTATCGACTCTGCGGAGCATCTGATAGAAAAGAAATATGGTGATGGTCCCACGGTGGTGACAGGTGGTCCTGTAGCCTCCATGGCAACCCTTCCGTTCGTGCCGGAAGTACAGCGGAGAAAAGGTGACGAAGCTTCAAATTGGGTGATGGAGCCTCATGCAAATAATGATACAGTGGATTTAGGTTTATATGTGAAGAATGATTTTTTTAACAAAATTGGTCTAGTGGATTGTGGACCACAAGATCAAATGGGAAGAAAAGATTATGAGGGGCCAACTACTACTTCTTTGGATGTGCTTAAGTCACTATCGTCAAAAATTGCTACAACAAAGTGTGTTGGAGCTGAGCTATTTGAGCGGTTTAATTTGATAGCAAACAGTGATCGGTTCAATGCTCCCTACGACCCAGGTGGTACAGGTCTCGTACCGGGTGAGACGACCCGTGAAGTTAAGTTGTTTAGGCGGGTAATGGTGACAATAATAAATGGGAGTCGGGTTGATGTTCCATTTGACCCAGGTGACTTTGCTCCGAAGGCAAAACTCGAGGACGAGTTTTTTCGAAGAGGGGGAGAATGATGCAGGCGATCTGGACTGACCCGGTGATCTGACCCGACCCGACTCGCGAGAAGACCCACATGGAAAACAATTATGGGGATTATTATCTATGACTTAATATTCCAAGTTTATCTTTATTTTAGTAATAGAATAATAACCAATTGTTATTTGATTAGAAAAGCATTTAATTTCTAATCAATTACATATTTAGGAATAGGAAAGTCAAATCAATCTTTATTTAGATTGATTAGGTTTTAATGTCTTTCCTTATTTTAGTGGTGCTAGGATTAGTATAAATAGGGATTTGGTGTTTTGTGTAAAAAGTAGTTTTTAAGAATTGAATAAAGAATTTCTCTCGAAACAGTTTTGTTTCTTGTTCATTCGGTTGGCCGGAGAACAACGCCGTCGATTGTTACTTGGTTGGCCAAGAACGATTGCCGCTAGGGTTACGCCTAGGTTTATCCTTTTTACCCACTCGTATACGAATCCGTATCAAGTGGTATCAGAGCTCAGGAATCTCGAGATGTCTGCACCAAGAAGAGATCGCCTACACCAACACCGTCGATTCGCCGCCGGAGGCAACGGTAACGATGAACGCGATCCCCGCGACGTCGAGATTGAAAGACTTCGTGAACGGGTTCGTGAACTTGAAATACAACACGAGATCAGGCAGATCCGGAAAAGGATCCGAGAGCTCGAGTTAACCGGGAATGAGGAGCATCCTCCTAATGGCGACATTATCTATGATTACCCTCCCGCGTATGATGAATATGAGGATGAGGAATGGTATTCTTGGATGACCGGTGCCGGAGTTACTTATGATCCAACTGGTGTGAAAATACAGGATAGTCTCCAAGGTGGTCAAGCGGTTGACTTTGTTGACCTAGATTTTATCGACTCTGCGGAGCATCTGATAGAAAAGAAATATGGTGATGGTCCCACGGTGGTGACAGGTGGTCCTGTAGCCTCCATGGCAACCCTTCCGTTCGTGCCGGAAGTACAGCGGAGAAAAGGTGACGAAGCTTCAAATTGTGGACCACAAGATCAAATGGGAAGAAAAGATTATGAGGGGCCAACTACTACTTCTTTGGATGTGCTTAAGTCACTATCGTCAAAAATTGCTACAACAAAGTGTGTTGGAGCTGAGCTATTTGAGCGGTTTAATTTGATAGCAAACAGTGATCGGTTCAATGCTCCCTACGACCCAGGTGGTACAGGTCTCGTACCGGGTGAGACGACCCGTGAGGTTTTATTGTCTTTCCGTGTTATGGTGGTGCTAGGATTAGTATAAATAGGGATTTGGTGTTTTGTGTAAAAAGTAGTTTTTAAGAATTGAATAAAGAATTTCTCGTGTTTGCAGCCAAGGCGGGTCGCTACTCTCCTTATCCGGTTCCACATTTTTGTTTTAATGAAATGTGGGTGAATGTTATGATTTGGAAAACACGTTTTTTTGGTGTCTACCATTGCGGGGCAGGCTTGCTCAGCTTGCCAGTCATGGCAAGACATAATTCTATAATTTAAACTAATAAGTAATGCTAGCACTGAGCAAATTTGTGTCTACTTTATTTGGTTACGGTTGTGGTGCCTCAAGGGATGAAGATATTATTCTTATGTGCATTTAACATTTTGCAGCTAAAATTATTGCTCGATCATGAGGGTGAAAGCGACCTATATTTTGGCGAGGCATCACACATCATGTTTGTAGCCATGGGCGGGTCGATCACTTTTATTTGTTCGTTTCCTCACGCGCCTCTCTGAGCCATTATATTGTTATTTTAGTTTATGGACTGCCAACTTATTCCGTGTTTTGAATCCAAATAACGTTGCCCTTTTTGATTGTGCAATTCCTTGAGCAGCCGATGAGCGTCTATAAAGCATTCGGGTTGGATGTTGTACGCGCACATAGGCTACTCAAGAATAAGAGTGCGCATAGGCGGGTTAAATGCTAATTGTGACAGTAGTTAAAAATAGGCCATGTTTTTGTATGTCGTCCCCTTAACGATTTTAAAAGGCTGTGATGGTCACATCTGAGCACGTCTAAACGGGTCAGTCATAATTTGGGTTGCGCGCATTTTGGCGGGTTAAGCTTTCTAAGTTTGCAGTCTTGGCGGTCCTATCCCTTTTTCTGAGTTGCTTACTTATTTGATTCTTATGGAACCAAAGTGAAGTAGGAAGTGGTATGGTAAATATTGCCGGAAGAGAAGATGGAAGTATCAGAGGGATAAAAAAAGTAAATATGGAGTTTTGGGAGTCGTGTATTTTGGTAGCGTTTGTATGAATAATGATTTTGAAGGGCTATGATGATAAAATGTAACTATGTCTAAGCGGGTAGCATTAAAGTTTGGATTAACGTGCCATGTGCCGGTCTGCTTTTTCCTGGTTGCTTACTTATCTGAGCCTCATAATATTAAAGTAAATGAATCTCAGCTTCCAAAAGCTTGCCATAATTATCCCTGTCTCACGACCATCTTCTCTTTTAACGATATTTATCATGCCACTCTCTCTTCCACTTGGATGCTTCTGTCACAGATTTCATGGTTACCACGCATTAACAACAGTTGTTTCCCACTTCTGATTGGATTATATATAGTGTAAGTTCCCGTATGATTTGTATGTTTTGCACCTCGCCGGAGAATCATACCACACTGTTAAGCCCTTTTTTGATCATGTGTTTACATTTGTTATTTTAAACAAATTTTATGCATGCAGCTTGATTTATGTTATTTGTTGTTGCAATTGTTACCCTGTTAGGGGATGTTTAATCATGTTGTTTGGTTACGAGTTTGCTTAATTGTCATTCCTAATTAAAGATTTTTGAAAATGACACTTTTCGTTGTTTTCATTATTCTCGAATAACTGCCTAGAGTGTTTAGACTTGAACGTGGCACCTATATCCTAATTTCATATTTGGCATGTATACTATCTCTTTCGCGCGAATATGATTTTCCAGCTACAATAAGTTGTTGGAACGTGCTGGGTGAAAGCAACCCGTATCTTGGCGGGCCAACACGACATTGTGCTTGCAGCCATGGCGGGTTAAATTTTATAGCCATGGCATGTCAAATTAGTATACTCGGTGATAGATTATGTTTGTAAAGCATTTGCTTACCCTTTATGTCGCGCCTGAAATAGACACGTAGCTTGGCAGGGCATTACGACGTCGTGTTTGAAGTCGCCACGTTGTTTTTTAGGCTGGCTGATGTATGATTGGGCCAGAAACATATGGCTTGGAAGGGTATCTCGACATCGTGTTTGCAGTCGCCACGTTGTTTAATTAACAACAGCAAACGTGCAAAAATTGCAAAATAACAGTCGTTGCCCCAATCCATTGTGTGTGACGATGTTGATTGGTGTGTGACAATGATCAGGTTATTCGCATATCGATCTTGATATGCATGTCTAAACAGTTTGTTCAATGTGAACAAAAAGAATACGAATGTGAGAATGTGTATTTCTGTGTTCTTGCTTAAAAGATGAAGTTTCTTCCAATTCAAACGAACGGATCCGCGTTCATATGATCAGGAAACGAGAATTTCGTGTTGCCTGATCACTTGAACGCAGAACCAATCGTTGGATTATGGTAGGGGTTTTGGCACTATCACACGTGCTTGGTGTTTAGAACAAATGGCTTTTAACCAAGGCATGCGTGATATTAACAAAATTCTTATCGCATATCTAAGGACTATAACAGGTTGTGATAAATATGAGTAGCTTCGACATGGGTCATGAGCATCCGTAACTTGGCTAGGCAAACTATTACGTTTGCAGCCATGGCGGAAATCTGCTTTTTAAGAAATTTAAACTCTAATCTAAGTCGAACGATACTTGGAGACTCGTGTTAAATGCTAAACAATCACTTATAATATACTAATTAAGGCGATGACGATAACTTTTTGCATTTATATTTTTTATAATCGTGTTTTACTGACCGCCGTATCTTGGCGAGGCGGCCACACCCAAACTGTGGTTGCAGCAATGCTAGGGGTTTCATGCTGATACCCTACTCTCATATCCAAGCCTCATTATACATAATACTAATAGTTGTTCAAAAATGGTGCCATTTTATGTCATTTTGATATTGGGCTACTGGAAGCCTGCTTTCGTGTGCTAATGTAGCTTTAAGCTATCTCTCAAGTTTTTAGCCTTTTGCAGAGAAAACGAGGTCTGTAACACTTGCTTTTGAGTAGCAGTAGCTGATTTTGAGCAAAAATCATTTAGGTATACTTCATATACGTAGTTAAAAGGGTTTGTTCGTGTAATACTATTGATATACTATACAGTGTCAAATTTGCAAACACAAATAAATATTTACTTTTTGGGGCGGGAGTGCTTGGTTGTTGGGCTTTCCTTTTTCTCGGCCAAGGGAAGAGAAGATGGAAATAGGAGAGGTATAAAAGAAAGTAAATACCGAGTATTAAGAGTCGTATATTTCTTTGCACGTTTTTAAGATCGTACCGCTCTTTAGTAAAATGTCTTAATATTTGTTGTGTTGCTAGGTATTTGTTTTCGATAAAGGATAGATGGTACTGTTATGAATCGTTTGTTGTTAATCATAGTGGTTGGTCTGCCATTTCATGTCGCAAGTATTGAAATTGCGTCCACTGTTTTTATATTGCGATTACAGCCACGACATGCTATACAAAGTGCGAGGATTGTCGTATCTTGGTAGGGCGTTTATACTAATGCAGCCATGGCGATTTTCCTGACTTTGCGGGCATGTGTGGTTGTAGCAGCTAAGATGTTCAGAATGTGTTACATCTTAAGGTTATACCATGTTGTTTTATAAGATGCGTTCCTTTTATCTTTTTGCTGGCAATGATAAGAACTGTTTCGATACTGCATGGGACTTACTGAGCACAACTTCTTGGCATGACGACCATACCCACGTTGTGTCTCGCAGCCATGTTAAGTGTTTTGTACCGTTTTAGTATTCGTAAACCTGAGCCTCATTTGTTACTGTTGTACGGATCAAACTTTATGTGGCCTTTCATAATTGGGGTTTGCTTGAAGTATAACATGTTCATGAACCGTTCCTTAGGCCAGCTAGTGTGTCACTTATGTTTTTCGTGCGCAACGACGTTTACCATGTCTGATACACGTTTCATATGTAAGTTTGTCGCTAAATTAAGTTTTGTTGGATGTTGTTGGCATTTGTGTAATAAAATTTACAACACATATGATGCGTGTTGGCAACGCAATCTACAATATCTGCAGCCGCAACAAATGTCTTTTTTATAGAGAGGCAATGATGAATTTAAATATGTTTGCATATAACTTTGATGCGTTATATGTAGGCAGGGCAACATGAATTTCTTGCAGCCAAAATTATCAAATCATGTATTATCCATTGCTTACTTACCTGAGCCTTAGTCTTATGTCTGTTTGTTTTCAGTATTTCGTATATCATATTTTACCGCATATCAAGATGAACAAATAGAAAGAAACTCGACAGCAAGACACAATGTTCATGGGATGTTGTTCGTTGTTTCTGCAGAATCGTCTGCTCCTGTAACCTCAATGTTTTTCTAAAAGTTTCCAAGTTAATACGGGTAGTCAATTCTACAGAAACACCCTACAACAAGTCATGAAAGAAATCCGAGTGATTTATGTCATTTGTTATTAGAATGGTTATACTCTTTATGCTACTACGCCATGGTCGTGATAAGGGGATTGTAACTGCACGCTGCCACATTTAAGAAGATGCCTTCTAATTAAGTACAACTAAGTGACAAAACCCTTATCCAGTGTAGTTGGTTGTCATGAATGATTCAACTGATCATTGTTTACGTCTAATGTTTGACCAATTGCATGTTACCTTGATGTGGCGATGATGAATATGAGCGGTTTTAATAAAAAGCGTGAAAGTCTATGACTTGGCAAGGTGGCCTATTAGGTATGCATGCATGATCGATGTATACTTTTTTAGAACCCCAAGCTCTGCTCTAAGCCAGTTTACCTTACTGTCTATCAATTACTAGACCGTGTTGGGTGTTACCCAATCGTATCTTGGCGTAGCATCATTATATTCTGTTTACAGCCACGGCGGGTAAGGTACCTTTCATCCGGTTCTAGCACCACAACTATGGGCTTAACTTTATTTTTCTGTTTAGTTTTTTGGAAAACATTTACTTTGAGATTAATTGTCAAAAAATAAGCATTAGATGCCATCTCTATTGACCACACCCTGCCTTTCCATGTCAGGATCAAAAACAACATTTCAAGAACGTAATATAATCGTCTTTGGGTGTTACTGCTTACTATGGACCATGAAAAAACAAAAAAATATGAATCCCCTTTCGAGTGTGATAGGGGTTTTGGCACTATCACGCGTGCTTAAATATAGAAAATGGCTTCTAATTTGGCATACGTGATAATGACAAAACCCTTATCGTATATTCGGATGCTATATTATGCTTGGTAACCATACCTTGATAAGGCTATGATGAATATGAAAGCGGTCTAAAGTAAAATCGTACACGCCCAATGACTTTTAACTAGGGAAACCTATTAGGTATGCAACATGACAACTCACACAATCTCTATCGAAGCCAATAGATCATTCCGTACGTAAGTTCTTTTAGTCATGGTTTTCAAGAATGAGACGCGGCAGTGACGGTAACAACCATGAACGGATTTGCGTTTTGATACATTGTCTTTGTGTTGCACCGATAACGGATAAAAGAGATCGTGCCGCTAAATAGTATCACCATCTCTTCTTCCAATTTTCGTCCATACACCAATCATGCGTATCAAGACAGAGATACGTTCATGACTATTACCACCGTAGTCGCCCAAAACTGGATAACACACTAGCCTGTTGCTTTTTAATGCCGTGTTTGCAACATCAATATACACAACGTTCCGCTTAGATCCAGCACCCAACAGCGAAACGCGGGCTGCAATCCTCGCTAAATGATGAAGAAACAAATCTCCATTGATCACCTTATATATTTATAAATGCATGGTGGAAGATCTTTGGCGCGCCTAATTTAATTTCTGAAAAAATAAGAAGTTGTCGTGTACATTTTGGTGCGCTAGGAGTATATTTTGTGCACCAAACATTAAATGAAAGCACCACTGGAACCTTATTTATTTAAAAACGAATGTTGGGATCATATTGCGCGCCTTAAATAATTTCTAAACCAATGAGGATTCTTCATGTATACTTTGGTGCGCTGGAAGCATGTTTAGCTAGCCGAATGCCTTATTCTTATAAAAAAGTAAAAGATTCTCATATAATCAAGAGATATATTTTCTTATCCATTTGAGATTTCATTGAGATTTTCCTAGTCTGAGTTATATTTTTTTCTCATAAATTATGAATCAGATACTGTTATTCATTAGCGTTTGTAACACATACCAAATTCAATATGAGTTTTTCAAGGTGGAAATTTTTGTTATGTTTTGTTAGAGAGGACGAAAACCAAAAAGTTTGGTTACCTAAAACGATTAGTTATGATACTTTAAGGAATTATGTGGGCCAACAATCCAATATAGATGTTACGAGGGGTACGCTCATCATATCATTATCCGCCGAATAACAAGGTTTACAAAGCCATTGACAATGACGAGTTAAGGCTTTCAATCAATTATATAACCACGACAAGTCAAGATCATATGAAATTGTTGGTTAATCATAATCATCAAGCATCACAGGTGAACCTTACAAAATTTGAATATCTTTAAAATATTAATGCTTCGTGATGTGTAACATGCACAAAAAAGGCTTTCATCGGGTTCCTCTTGGAAGTTGTTGATTTCCTCTATTTTCTTTGCGGTACGGGTAGGTGGATAGTATTTGTTTAGAAATTTAGTTTTAAGAACTTCCCAGGTTGTAATCGAGCGTGATGGCTGGTTCCTTAGCCATCTGCTTGCGGTTCCAGTGAGGGATACAGGGAAAGCTCGAAGCATGATTTGATCTTAAGTTATTTTTGGGATGTGAAATAAGTCAACAATCTCTAGAACCTTCTCGATGTGCTCGTTTACATCTTTGTGTTCTGAGCCACTAAAAGTATTGTCACGAAGTTCCTTGAGAAATTGCCCCTTTAATTCAAAATGGGTGTCTTGGTTGATCGTGGGCATAGTAACGCCTGACCCGTAATCTCCTCGGGTTTTGCTCATGTACTGCTCCATTGTTTCCGTCATTATTTCTCTTACTTGTTCCTCTGATTGTTCCTCGATGTCAAAAATGTCATCGAACTCTGGTGAATTCAATTCTACGATACTTGGTGTATCGAAAAGCCTCCTTCTTGAGCGAAATTTTTGTTCTGGGTTTTCAAAAGGTGAGAGTAGTTCCTTTGTAGAACTTCTTGTCATGCACCACCTGAAACAAATGACAATAAATCAGTAGGATATGTCCTGATAAGAGAAATCAAATGTAGAATCAAAACAAATAGATATTTTGTTTGCTACTGCATCAGTTGACGGATACGCTATATTCAATTAATTTGAATACGTCGTATAGGTCTGTTGAATACCAGTACGCCGTATTAAATTCACAGAATACGCCGTATTGTTTGGAAGAACAAATACGTCGTTTAGACTGTAAAACTCAATACGCTGTTCTCGGTAGAAAGTTTGATACGTCGTATCCAACTGGTGGATACGGCGTATCAGGTGATCAATCAGAATAAAACAATTAAATGCTGTAATTTAAACAAACAATTTAAACACACAATGCAAATAAATACAAACAGAATTAAATAATTAGATTACACTAAACTAAACTAATTAATGGTTAGAAATACTAATAAGAATAAGGTTTAATTAATTCACTCCCCGACAGCGGCGCCAAAAACCTAATGTGCTGTCGTGTAGGGTCAATTATTTGATTATCAAGTTTTACATTTATATTTAGCCGACAAACCTAAAACAACACTTTAACGAGCAGTGTACCCGGTCAAGATGGAGTTTCGCGGTAAGTAGGGTGTCAAACACTAAGAGTGAAACATTAATCCTAAATTCTATCAGTATTTTAATTAGTTCTAATTAGTCTATTTACTGGTTAAACCTATGCTATATACGTTGTCTAATGATATGGGGGTTTTCAGCCTGAGAGACTGGCACAGGTTTGGTGGAGACAAATATCAATTCAATACACAATAAACACAAAAGAAGAAAATTAGAAGATAGAAAAGCGGTACAAGCCAATATAAGAAAACTGTATTAGCCATATTTAAATCAGTTCAATGTTGGTTGTTTGTTTTAGTGCAAGGATTTACTTATCTCGAAGCAACATATTATTCTTAAGACTAAGGTGGACATCAGCCTAAGGATCCTAGACACATTAATCCTGTCACAATTAAAACACTCCGCATAAACACACTTCCTTTAGTTAATATATAATCTATCTTAGGGAATCAAATCAGTGGTGATCCTGTTAAAACCCTACCCAACGGACTTTACCCTTATTGTTTGACGGTGTTTTTATATGGTAAGTCACTATATCAAACTTTATTAGTTAATTAAGAGCGATGGATTGCTGAAACATAAACGGGTCGACCCACCGTCCAACTAAAGCTCATAATTCCAAATACAAAGACATAACCTTAATTTGTGATCCGATTGGTCCAGTAATAAAAGCATGATAGGAGAGCAATCCTGGTATCTAGATTTCTTGGTTTCGTATCACGAGATCCAGTTGAACGAAGATCGCAAATCATCACATAAACAACTATGAGGTGATAAACATAATTAAACAATCAACGATAAATTAAGAAATCGATTTTAAAACAAATCAAACATTGAACTTTCATTAAGATGGCTAATACCGGAGGGTATTAGCCCACAACCATTGTAATTATACAAGCTTGACCTTGGTGGATTCGTGGTCAAGAGAGTAAAAATTACACGATTAAGAGAGTAAATATTACACGATGTCTTCTATGGATTCGTGATCAATGCTTGGGCTTGTGGGCTGATCGTCTCTCTAAAATTCGTCCTCTATAGTAGTTATAAAGAAATAAAGATATTGCACACTGAAAACTCTTTTTTAGTCTTCTATTTATAGTGTCTGAAAAAGACTCGATACGCCGTATCTGGCAAGGTTGATACGGCGTATTGGGCTGGATTCCTTGGAGTGCGCGCTACGTTCTCAATCAATCAGTGATATCTTTCCCAATTTACTTTATTTACTGTATCTTTGAATAGTTATCTTCGTGGATACGGCGTATGGAAACATAAGGGATACGCCGTATTAGGAATTGGTCAAACGCGTTTTCTTGTGAAGTCTTGGCGTGGATACGCCGTATCTCTTTAGTTGGATACAACGTATTGGTCAGAAATCAGCAATATTCAAATATCTTCGTTTTAGCTCTAAATTATGCGCCTTTTAGCTTGTCTTCACAAAACACTCCTGGATTACTGCATTTATCAACTTTAAAGCAATTAAGTACCAAATAATGCAATAATTATATAAAAGTGGGCAAAACAGATGGGATAAATGATATAATAAAGTGACGTTATTTGATGTCATCAAATATCCCCCCACTTGAATCCTACTTGTCCTCAAGTAGACTTTAGAAAAGTTTTTGTTTATGAAAATGTGTCCCAAGGAATATGTTTTCTCATTTTTACGTCTTTTATCTGTGTTCTGTCACATACTTAAATTTTAACCTGAAAACACAGAAAATAACCGTAAAAGTATCGAATTCAAGTATTTATAAGACAATTGCAAGTATTTTAGGGTAAAATTGAAACTAAAAAGTATCAAATATTTGATGTTATCAAATATCCCCTCACTTGACTTTTGCTTGCCCTCAAGTAGATATGTTAGAATAGTTTATAAAAAGATTTCTCTGATTTAACTCAAAGAAATGAATCTATAAAAGACTTATGCTAGAAACATCAAAGCCGAACACCGCACGAAAAGAGGATCAAAAATCACTCAACTCTTAACTAGCTAAGTGTTCATTTTAAGGGTGATCGCTCATTAGCACAATCATAGCATGTATTCTATCATAAGCTTGGAGAGTACACAAATCTGCACTTTAACACCCCCAAATTGGGTCGCAGCGGAATATGGGTCTGGGGGTGGTACTTCATAGATCAATAGCACAAGATATATATAAGAACGACCATTTAAAAGT
>BQNB010178602.1:0-12854 GCA_026074375.1 Tanacetum coccineum
AAGCACTCAACGATAAATCAAGAAATCGAGATAAACAAATACCAAACATTCAAATCTTCATAATAATGGTCAATACCCGAAGGTATTAGCCTTCAAACGTCATAATAAATACAAGAGCAATTATTTAGTTTAACACCCCCAAAATTTCACGCAGCGGAACATACAACATTGGGTGTTAATTCATAGTACAATTGCACAAGGATATAGAAAACTACTCGAAAAGAGGCGTTTTAAAATATTGTTCCATTTAAAGAAAATTCAGAGTAATTAAACATACGCCCCCACAGGATCGTTACCAAATTCATAACATAAGTTTTCCAAAACATGGATGATTAGTTTGATAAAATGGAACAAAATACAAGTTCTTTAAAACATTAGCGTGGACTCCTCGTACACAGCATCCATCACCCTTGGTTACCTGAGATAAAACATGCTTAAAAGTCAACAAAAATGTTGAGTGAATCCATAGAGTTTGTAAGAGATAAAAAGGAACACAAGTTTAGTTCATCGAGTGACTTGTTGTACGGACAAGCCATTAATCACGTTTCTATTGCAATGAGCTCATGACACCGAGCCTTAACGTTAACACATATCTTGTATGTAAATCAGTTGCCCCATAACTAGGTATTATTGCCTTATACCTAAATTCTAAATACAAATTGTCCGTTGACTGGGTGCTCGAAAGGATTCGATTCATACCCCCGGACAGGGCTGTCAAACCCAATAGATCTATTTATTTGTACTAGCGCTCACCCATTATAGGCAATTAACAGTTCATGATGTTAGGGTCTTTTGGCAATAGCTACTCATGCAATTAATCTCATATTCGGGTCCAGCATACCATAAAATTTCTTGTGTTCAGTTTATAAAACAAGCATGTATCTCCCTCGCGGGGTTTATAAATACAGTTTAAAAGTTGAAAGGCGAGGCTATGAACTCACCTTGAGCGGACGGTAATATCAAGCAATATAAGAGCTGAAGAAGACAAATACTCCTAAGAGCGACCTAAAATAAAAGGCGCGACTTAGAAAAATAAACTAATACTCACGCGAAAGAAAATGAACCAAACGATGACTTTATAAAAGTTTTACTTATGTCCGAACTAGCATGGCATTGCATTCCAATTTTTATTGACCAAATTTTACTTAAATAATGTGTCCTAATCTGTATTAATATGTCATTCATACCATGTTTCTCTTTTACTCTTTACCCGTCAACTCACACAAAATTACCCGTTTTGGTTTTACGTCTAGTAACTTTTATTTATAAAATTCTGAAATCTTCCAACTTTGTCGAATCATAAATCAAAATCCGTAATTCATACGAACATGAGGTTTTCACCTCCAGAAATCATTTTGAGTCTAAAGTCTCATAATTTACAAAGTTTCGTAACTATGTGAAAAGACTGTTTTACCCTTGGTTATCCATAACAGAAAGTTTCCAAAAATTTTACCCTTTACTAAAATGGCCATAAATCCCAAACCATGATAGCAATGAAGGTGAGGCCAAAGGATATGGCTTTCTTAAGATGTCTACCACTGACAAAATCTTTAAAACCTAACATTTTATAGCAAAAATTTGGAGTTTAACTCGTTTCCTAATCATAGGTCCAGATTTGACCTACTTTCGTATTTTGACCATATCTCCATCATCCCAAGGAGTTGGTTGAGCATCCAACTATCCTATGATGCTACGACATGTATCTTTCCAGTCATATAATTATATCATAGACTCCAAGCCAAAATATTTTTGCTATAACCCGTTTTTGCTACTGTTTCAAAACAGTCACTATTATTTAGTCTAAAACCTATCCAAACATCAATCCTAACTCTAACCCATCACTTGAGAATGCCATTACAAGACTTTTAAACACAACTCATACATCATATAACATCCATTTCCAGAATCAAACTTCCATTTTCATGGATTAAAATTAAAATAAAATTTGAAAATAAATAGAAGATCTTACTAGGAGTTGATTTAGGCTAGAGAATCAAAAACAAGAACACCCTTCTTACACAAGGGCTGATTTCGAACCAATGGAGACCCCAAAACCCAAGATTATAATGCTTCTAACCTTCCTAAATATCACCAATACTTCTCTCAAGAAAACCCTAATGAAAACCCTTCAATAAAACATCCCTAACATCTTCAAATCTTCAAGAAATTTCACCAAACTTTGCAAGCAACACAAGGATGGTGTTGTGATGCCTAAAAGGAGTAGAAAATTTTTGTATGATGAGGGTGGTGGTGGTGGTAATTTCGGCAGCAAGGAGGACCCAAAAGAGAGGAGGAGAGATTTTTGAATTTATGTGAAAATGAAGAGGTTTGCATGAATGGGGAGAAGAGAAATAATGAGTGTTTTATAGAAAAGGTAAAAGTAGTGAAGTGTTTGTGTGTGGATTAGTACAAACCGGCCATAGGCCTTGGTATGTGAAATAATAATTTTTTTTTGTTATAAGTATTTAATTTAAAGTGTAGTGTAAGTGTAAGTTAAATAAAGGTAAGGTTTAAGGTAAAACGCGAGTTTTAAGCAAATAATTTACGTAAATGCGAAATACAACGGAAAATGAAAATGGTGTAACTTATAATCATCGGGGAATATTATGAGATTATTAAACCACTTAAGGCATGAAGACGGAATAGATTTCCAAATACGGCTCACGCAAAGCTAAGAACGGGAAATTCTTACTAAATCGGGTAAACGTAAAATTAATGACTTTGCTTAAAAATGAAAATAGAAATAAAGTTCGGAATAAATAGCGACCTTAAATACGGAATGTTACACATCCAAATTCTCACTTTCAACTATTTCATCCATAAACATTAGATCAGGTTTGCGAGGCATGAAATTCCATGTAAACGGTGGGGGAACTGCATGATATCCCTTATCAGATTTAGACTTATTATTCTCCTGATTTTCTAACATCTCAGATGAATTCACAAAGCTTTCTACTGCAGGAGAAGCTGCAGTAGAAGAAGCTGCATTATATCCTAGTCAAGTTTTAAACTTGTCAATGACTTGACTTTCCAACAAATTATTCAAAGATTTATATTAATTTTGAAACTTTTCTAATGTTAGTTTTAAATCATCTCTCTTTTTTTCTACTTTTTCTAATTTCTTTTTGTTTTCAACTAAAGCAGTGTCTCTTAGTTTGACTTTAAGTTTTAAAACATTAATGCTTTCTTCAAACACAGCCTCATTTTTCTTATAGTGAGCTAGTCTAGCTTCTACTGATTCTAAACCTGCTTTATAAGATACTAAATTAAATTGAGACTTTTTGTAATCTGAAGACAAACTATCATATTGTTCTTTGAGAGTAGCATAAGCTTTTACACATGATTTAGAACAAGAATCTACCTCAGAATCTGAACTGGAAGAACTTCCTGAAGATGTATGTGCCATTAATGCAAAGTTTGTAGGATGCTCTTCTTCAGCTTGGTAACTCCAGTCATACCCTCCAATTCTATCTTGAGCAACCAAGGCATTTTCAGTGGGAGTTTCCACTGGCATAGTTCTTCTACTATTCTCTTTTCCTCTGTTTTCCTGATTTCTAGGAGCTCTACATTCTCTTGCAAAGTGACCATTTTTATAACAGTTGTAGCACTCCACTTTAGTCCTGTCAAATTCAACTCTTTGACCATTTACATCCAACTTCCTGCTTGTCCTCTGGATGAATCTCCTAGCTCTAATTGTCAGCATGGCCATTTCCCATTGTAAATCCATTTCTTCTAGGTCATCAGGATCAATTTGTTCTAGATCCTCTTATGCAAGTTGAGGAGAATTGGGCTGACTAGCTAGGAAAGCACAGATCACAACATCACTAAGGTTATCTCTAGATGTAGGATTACTTTGAGTATAAGCAGCACTAACTCCATAAGCAGTGTTATCTGCTTCATTTGTGCTGCTATTGCTGTTAGTGCTATTGGAGGACACAAAAGCCACATTTTGTGGATTTTGACTTGTACTTGATGATCCTGTAATTTCAGGTTCATATATCTTCAAGTTGTTGTATAAGTCATCCAAACTAATGGTCTCTATTTCCTTCCTATTTCCATGTTTGTTCCTCCATGTATCAAAGCATGATCTTCCATTCAGTAATAGAAGACTTCTCACAAAGTTTTAAGTTCTCATGTTCTTACTTGTGTAATACTCGTAGCTCACATTGATCTTCCAACTGCGTGATATAAGTTTTTGCTAACCTATAAAAGTTTGATTCAATTGTTACTATCTGAACTTGATCCTGCATAGTCTCATATTGTTGCTTTGAGCAGAGTTCTTTGAACTTTTCTTGGATTCCTATGTTTCATCCATACCTCGTTCTCAATGGCTTTCCTGAGTAGTTTTTTACATCTTGGTATGAATGAAATTCAGTTTTAGGTCTTATTTTGGGAGTGCCTTCAACAGGGTTCCTCTAGCCCTATCATTCTCATTCCTCATTTTGTCATGCTTCTTTCTCTACAGTAGTACGGTTATATTTCTAACCATCAAATTTCTCTAAAGTTCTCTATTAGAGCAACATTTGTTACCATTTTTAATTACTTCCTAGAGGGAGTAATCAGTCATGAGAAAGTATTGTTCTATCCTCATCAACCAGAGATCATAATCCCATGGGTTAAGGATAGGGAGTTTTGTAGTCAGAGTTGTAGAATTAGTTTCCCCGCTCCTCCATTCATTATCACTGAGAATTTAGAATCTTTGATGTAATGTTGGTTTTCGTTTTTTCGAATGCTTTACAACAAGCTTTGATACCACTTGTTGATCCCAATGAATAGATCTTTAACGCCTTAGCTTGATGTAAGGTTTAGTATCCTTGGATAAATCCAAAGATACTAAGAATGAAACATTGTGTATATGATATAAACTATGCAAATTCTAGTTTATATCACTAAGTAGATAAACGCAATGTATGTTTGACACAAACAAAAAAATAATACCAAAAACATAAAGTCAAACTATTATTAATACGACCACTCTTTGTTGTGTTAGTGGTTTTACAACCTTGAAGCTTATGGTACTAATGAAAAGACTGATATTGATGTGTAATTCTAATGCCATAACCTAGTGATCTCTTTTATACAACAAGGAGTCCTTTACAAGATAACTTGAATCTTCTAAAACTTTAAGCTTATAATGCATATCTTTCTAATTATATAGATTTACACATGATATATTAATTACCATATTTTTAACAAGTCTTCTATATCTCTTTTGTCACACGCTTTATTTTCATGCAGTTTTAATCTTTATCAGCGGTTATAAATCCCGTAGCATTTAAGTGTTAAGTTTAGTACTAGCTAGTACTTATTATTCTAAGCAGAACGATGTACTAACAATTTTCTAGCTTAGTACTAATGGTTTTTATACTGCCGTTATACTTAAAAGCAGTACTAACCAACTATTGATTGGCAAGAGAAAGATAAGTACTATGTCTAATGAGCTTTTAAATTCCTAACAAAATGTCTGTGAGGATTACTTAAAGGATCGAATGGTTTCTAGATAGTAGCTATTCTAGGGGACACATGACAGGGAGATGAAAACAATATATGCACAGATATTTCAAAGGAGGCCAAGTCCTAAGTTGTTTTTAGGGTGTTTCTTCAGGGGACCAAAGAACAGATACTGGATCAGTAAATTGATAATGAATCACTTTCAACTAGGGGTGGCTTATGTGATGATTTGAGGAATAACTTAATTAGCATCAGTTAGCTTTGTGATGTTAAAATTCATAGTTCTATTTACAAAAGACTCAAGGATACCATTTTCAATGATGAGGTTGTTCTCATTGCTCAAAGGAGAATGGATGTTTATATCATAGATATGTCTTCTTTCAACAAGGAAACCAAGGCCTGTTTTCTTGCCAAAGCCTCTCCAAGGGTAAACCTTGCAAAACACAACCTTTTCTCTGGACTCGTTTCTTTGACCTTTTCCAAACATAAAAATTGTTCAGGTTTTTTTTTCGTGAGTAGGGATGACATCAAATGCATCATTTAAAACCCAAGAAATGAGATCATTTTCCACATTCAACAAGTCCTACATCTCCTTCTATGAGAACCGTTTTGGACATGTCAAACCTCAAACCATCACCACAAACAAATGATACCTTGCATTTTGTAGATGAGGTTTTCAAGGTACAGTCTGGGTATTTTGCTCAAGAATAAGATGTGATGTAGCTGACCGCCATTATGTATTTTATCAGAATGTGGAAAACCTCAAATTAAAGTGAGGGTAAAAGGAGCTAAGATCGTGTATAATAGACAAGAGTTTGAAATCACAAACTGGAAGAATTCTGTGATGAGAAGGGTATTTTACAGAATTTCTCATCTCTTTGTACCCCTGAACAAAATGGTGTAGCTGAAAGAAGAAACAAAACACTGATTGAAGCAGCAAGAACTATGTTAAATAGTGCAAAACTCCCTAAACAATTCTAGGGAAAAGATGGCTGATCACATACATTGCTTGCTACACTCAAAACAGATCCATCATAGTGAAAAGGCATGGGAAGACTGCCTATGATGTGTTTAGAGGAAGAGCTCCTGAAATCAGCTACCTCTATGTGTTTGGGTGTCCTGTTCACATTAACAATCACAGGGACCACTTGGGAAAGTTTGATGAAAAGACTAATGATGGATTCTTCCTTGGCTACTCTTTAGTGGCCAAGACTTTCAGGGTGTTTAACATGAGAAGACAAGAAATGGAAGAAATAGTTTATGTAACCTTTAGTGAAGATGATGAAGCTATCTCTCAAACCAGCACAGAAGGTGATGCAATCAACTTCAATGAAAATAGGTCCTCCCCTAATGATGAATTCATTGAACCTAGGACTAAGGATACTCAATGCTTTGTCAACATTGAGTACTTTCCTTACGTTTTTGCATATGAAAACACCATTTCAGCTATTTTACCCACTCTTCAGAACTTTGTCACTTCTGAAGAACCATCTGAATTCACTATAGCTAATGATCTTGCAGCTATCCATGAACCTGATCATGCTGAATCAGCTAACATTCTTGAGTCTGCTGAACCTCGAGATAATGTCCTAAGTGAATCAATCAGTAATAATCAACCAGCTCCAGTCATCTCACCATCGGCTGAAGTTATCCATCAAAACCCTGCTCCTCAAGACATATGTTCAAGAGATAAACACATTGAACTTGTCAACATCATTGGTAAACCACTGGCTGGTGTCACAACCAGAAGCAGGATCAGAGATTCAGATGCTGCCTTAGCACATGAGTGTTTATATGTTAATTTTCTCTCTGAAATTAAACCCAAGAAGCTCATTAAAGCTCTAGAAGAAGAAGGATGGGTTATTGCAATGCAAGAGGAGCTAAATCAATTTGAAAAAAATAAGGTCTGGACCTTAGTTCCTAAGCCTCATGGAAAAACCATCATTGGGACTAAATGGATCTGGAAAAACAAAATGGATGAAGAAGGGGTTTTCACAAAGAACAAAGCAAGGTTGGTAGCACAAGGGTATAATCAGCAAGAAGGGATTGATTATGAAGAGACTTTTGCACCTTTTGTAAGACTAGAGGCTATCAGAATCTTTCTTGCTTAGAGGCTATCAGAATCTTTCTTGCTTATGCGGCCCACATGGGTTTTGTGGTATATCAGATGGATGTGAAGAATGCATTTTTGAATGGTAAACTCTCAGAGGAAGTATATGTACAACAACCTCCTGGATTTGAAATTAGTGAATTTCCAGACCATGTGTGTAAACTAGACAAAGCTCTGTATGGGATGAAACAAGCTCCTAGAGCATGGTATGAAACTCTTTCAACATTTCTTACTCAGCACAAGTTTGTCAGAGGTAGAATTGACAACACTCTTTTTACTTATAAAACTAAGAGTGATGTCATTATAGTGCTGATATATGTGGATGATATCATTTTTGAGTCAACCAGTGTTAAACTTAGTAAACAATTTGCCAAGTTAATGACCAAAAAATATGAAATGAGTATGATGGGTGAAATAACTTATTTAATAGGTTTTCAAATCAAACAAGATTCTAAAGGAATCTCTATTTGTCAAGAATAATATGTTAAGGATTTACTCAAAAAGTATGATCTAGCTGACTGTGCCTTGGTGAAATGCCCTATGCTTCTTCCAAACAATTTGGGCCCTGATGAGTCAGGGGTCTCTATAAATGAGACTCTATTCAGAGGCATGATAGGATCACTGATGTACCTTACAGCTAGCAGACCTGATATCTAATTTTCCATATGTCTCTATGCTAGGTACCAAGCTAACCCTAAGGAATCCCACCTTGTTTCTGGAAAAAGAATTTTTAGGTATCTCAAAGGAACTCTAAATCTTGGCCTCTGGAATCCAAAAGGATCAGGCTTTGATCTAAAATCATACTCTGACTCAGACTACGCTAGATGTAACCTTGATAGAAAGAGCATCTCAGGTGGTTGTCAGATACTTAGAGGAAAGTTAGTATGTTAGAGTGCAAAGAAGCAAAGCTTTGTAGCAATGTCATTAGCTGAGGCTGAGTATGTAGCTGCAGCGGGATGCTGTGCTCAAGTCTCTGGATTAAAAGTCAGTTGGTTGACTATGATGTTCTCTATGACAAGGTGCCCATATTTTGTGATAATACTAGTGCCATTGCCATATCAAATAATCCAGTGTTGCATTCTAGGACAAAACATATTGACATCAGGTATCACTTCATCAGAGACCACATTTTAAAAGTTGATATTGAGCTTCATTATATACCCACTGAATTGCAACTAGCTAATATTTTCACCAAACCTCTAGCTGAGCCTAGCTTTACTAGATTGGTAGCTAAGTTGGGTATACTCAATATTGAAAAACCGTTCTCTTATAAGAAAAAGGCTTTAATTGATCTCTGACATGAATATTAAATGTTTTTAAGGTAACTTAAATGTAACCAGAAAGTTAAAATGACAAACATTCTTATTATTTAATTTCGGATATTCTCAAAAAGGCTACCAACTTTCTCGAAAAATAGGGGATTTTATAGTGAACGAAAGGTCATGGGGACCTACATGTTGTGAACTTTTTTCTACTATGCATTTAATGCGGAATTCAAACTGTTTATTTTTTAAAATGAATAGTTTATTTTGAGATATATAACTTCATCGTTTAACTCACTCACAATACTTTTTACCAAATCAAAACCCTAGAAATCTTTCAAAACAATCAAATCTTCTCATCTTCGTCACCAAACCTGCAACAATCATGTCTTCAGAATCAACATCCTTAGGAACCCCACGATGCTTGCTTACACCTTCTTCCAAGGTTAAATTCCAACATCACGAGAGCAACATCGCCTACAACAATGCTGTTGCATTATTAGAACGACATGAACCCCTTTTTCAACCCATGCTTAGTTTTCTTTCAAACTGTAGCATTTGTATTGCCCTTACCAAGGAACCCTCAGCAATGTACGTCGAATATCTCAAGGACTTTTGGTACACTGCAGAAGTAGATGATATAACCAAAGATATCTCGTTTTCATTATACCTTTTTTAAAACCAACTATCATTCACCCGTTTTGATTTTCTCATTGCTATTGGTCTCACTGATAGTAAGTCGGCTGTCCCTCTTCCTCCCAAAAGAACCATTAGGGCTGGGTTGGCTACATTAGGTCTGGCTGACAAAGACAAGCCATCTCTCACCTCTACTGAACTTGTAAATTCTTCACCATTGAAACTTAAATATTTCTCACAAATTTAGAATATCTTCATGCAATACATTGTTAAGTGTTTGGGGGGGGGGAATGCAGGGGTCCCATGACCAATGAATTTTAATCAACAAACCATTGCTTACGGTTTGATTTGTGGTCTGGAAATTAGTATTGGGGATATCATTTTTAAGGATCTGATTAACAAGCTTCAGAATAGGAAAAAGAATAGGGAGACAAATGTTTGCTACACATGATATATATCTTTGGTTTTAGAACAACTTTTGTGTGAAAATTACCATGACGAATCTCTTAGTGTTTTAAAACCACACCGTATCTTAGTTGCTTCTTTTAGACCCCATCAGCATCTGAAGTCAGTTTGACTTTTCATATGCTAAAAGTAGCTAAACTTTCAAAGGAGCCTGACGAGTCTTTGATCCTTCCCTCTGAGGAAGTGAATGCTGAAGCGACCGCTAATAAGTCTTAGTCCGGGACCAATGTGCAGCCTCTCTCTCAGCCCAAAGCACCAACTGCTAAGAAATCTAAGAAGAAGAAAATCTCATCTTCAACTCAACCAAAGGTTTCCAATGATAGTAGGGAAATGAATCCTCCCTCCACAACCACCCATCTTCAGGCAACTAAGGAGTTTGTGGTTACTGCTGTTCCCATTCAAAGTCTAGATGCCTCGGTAACGGCAGAGGTGCAGGACAACCAGCTTAAAGCAGATGATACTACAAAAGTAACAGTTTAAAATATAAGGGGCACTGCAAGCAGCCACTCTCAAACTTCTCTAGGAGAGAGTGGTGAAGTTAAGGGCCACCCCTGACCTACTAGAGTGTCTGAGTCTGCACTTACATTCTAAATTTTCTGTACACTTTGTGTCTGTACTCAGAGAGTGATACTGAAAGACTAAAAATGTTTGATGTTGACTCTGAAAAAATCTAAACTTGGCTGGATTATCCCATCCGTGCATGAAAGTTGACCTGTGTAAAAACCGAACTCACTCAGACTCAGAGGTCCCATAAACCAATGAAAAGAATCCCAAAGTCTTAGACTTTTGAGGGGACTGGATAATCACACCCAAACTTCTTAGGGGCTGATTCATCCCGAAAGACTAGTCGAGTAATATTATATATAAGTATCCCGTTAGATGTGACAATTGCTTAAGGACAAACAATAATCAATCTCCCAGAGTCGAAGTCCCAACGAGATTTGAATTGAAAACTATGTTTATGTTTTTGAAGTATAATGCTTGATTATCTTTTAATGTTTTTGGTGTAAAAACTATTTTCAAAACTAAGAAAATTATACTAATATTAATACTAGAATTATACTAAACAATTAAACTACAAGAATTATGCCAAAATTATCTAGAAGATTTATGAGAAGAAAATGCTTGCTAAGTGACGTGAAAAGTTCATTAAGTGTGAATTAAGCTTTATTATCGAATCAATTTCCTTAGAAAATATAATTATCTCACAACGTTGGCTTATCTTGACAAAGACCTCTTAAAAAGATATCAATTACTAGATGTGTAGTTTGACTATTTTTTGGATTTTTCCCTTTAAATCATTCAAACTACAAATCTAAATAATCGAAGATTATTAATCAATTAAACCTTTTTCAAATCCACACTTAATTCTCAATTCACAACATCACTTAACAAGCACTAATTAACTAGTCACTACGCATAATGATCAAATAAGCAAAGCTAAACATTTTATACTAAAGCTACACTATTAAATTGAAAAAGAATAGAAAATGGAACCGAATTGAAGAGCCGCAAATAAACGAATACCACCCGATTTAGTAAGTTAAAGAAAATATTCAAATTCTATATAGCTTACTAAATCCTTAAGCTCTATGCCTCATGAGTAGACCGGTACCAAAATCACAAAATAAACAAACTATTTAAATTAAACAAAAATATCTCAATTATACACTTCCAAAGTTTCAATTATACTATCTCACGAATCATACGTGGCCCAATCCAAATTACCATATGTTGCCCGATCTAATCCAATAAGCCCAACAGCTAAGAATTAAAAAAGTCCAAACATGATTATAACCACACGTGGCCCAAGAACAAATTCAAACATGGACCAAATCGAAAATCCTACAAACCAGACGCAAGGATTAGAGCACAAGCAACAAGTTTGAAAATAAGCTAAAACAAGCTTTATAAGCTAAGATGAATGATAAGCATAAGTCACGAAAACAACATAGCACAACTAATAACAAATAAGTGATGAGCAAGCATTTAAGATGACAAATCCAATATGAAACTTAAACAACTAAAATCGATTAAGTACTAGCGAGACTAAACGAGACAAATAAGCACATGAAACTAAATCAAATAAGCATCCTAAAAACTAAATAAGCACAGATTCACAACCTTAGAAATCAAATAAGGTAAAAGCACTTTAACATCTTAATCACTAAACAAATAAGCTAATTAAATCTATTGCAATTACTAAAAGCTCAAACGAGAACAAATAAGCTAATTCAAAGTTTATCCGAGTTCAAAAATAAGCTAAGACAAGAAAAGAGATAAGAAAAGTTAAACGACCAGCTTATTCGAAAATAAGCTTAAACCAAAGGCTTATTCGTATCTTATAGAATAGAGCTTATAAATGAAATAAGAGCTTCAAGTAAATAAGCTATTAAATAGCTTATTTATTTCGTTACTATTTGCTAAATAAGCTCAGTCAATAAGCTGTAGAATAAGCAGTAGGATAAGCTTAAATCGCGAATAAGAAAGTAAAGAAAAGGAAAAGAAAATAAGCTAAATCAATAAGCACAAACCAACATTCCAATAAGCTGAAGAGATCTTCATTACAATAAGCAAGAAACATTTACAATAAGCTTAAGATACAAAAATAAGCTAAAGAAATTCTAATAAGCTAAATTTTTAAAGAGTAAATCTAAAAAAAACTAAAGTTCCTAATGAAAAATAAAGAAAGGGGAGCGATCCATTTATAAGCCAAGTCCAGCGGTTGATTTGTAAATTTTCCCAATCATTGCATCATGATGAGCAAATGATTGGCATTGGAAATGTCACCTAGTACCGGGTGATGTGTTTACACCAATGGGGAAGAGGCACGTGTAGCTTCACTTCACTTGGAATTACACTTTGTAACTTTGCCCTTCCACGTGCCAATGTTTTATTCGGTCTTTCCAAAGTGAGTGCTATGTCACGTG
>BQNB010178603.1:0-12854 GCA_026074375.1 Tanacetum coccineum
TCACTTCCGTTTTTGGTCTAGTTTTCTTTGTTCTAGCATTTTAGTCAATTAAGACTTATAAAAGTAAAAAATATCATTTTAGGAATTAATTTTGATAAATTAGGGTTTTACGTCGCGTTTTTAGGATCCCCGGTTTTCGTTTTTAGTTTAAAATTATGTTGCCTTAATTGTTTTTAGTGTAGGTTGCATTAATTTTCCCGTAGACTTAGAAAACTAACCAAAAATCTTTGTTCCATTCAAGCATCATTTATCAAACCGTCTTTTGACTTTCCATTGCATTCCTCGTTGGGGATAACGACCCGGGAATCATACTTCCGGATTTTCTACATTGAGATTTTTTTCTCATGATATGATTTTAGATTTTCATCATGGTTTTCACGGACATTCTTTCTAAAGGAATTATCTTGGCGTATGTTGATTGATTTACACGGTGTGGTTTAGTTACTCCCAAAACACTTCTATGATCTTCCAGAACCGGAATTGATCTACCCCGGAGTCTTCCTTCTAATTTAGGAAAGTTAGATCTAGGTGATGGAGTTTGAGGTGCAAATCAACATGTTTCGAATACCAAATGGACTTAAGAGATAAAAGCTTTAAATGAAAAAGAGTGAATGAAAAATGATAAAGATGTCAAAAGTGACAAGAATATAATGAAGAAGGATCGAATGTTAAGCAATGAAAAAGTTGGAGTAAAAAAGTGAGAGGCTTATAAGAAAAGATGAAGGGTGTTTCTCCTACACTAGGATAGAACCCGGGTCAACTCATAATCTATCGGATTTCATTCGTTGATTTCTGGTATTGAAGTAGACATCATGGACCTAGTTATGCTAATGCACAACCCCTCTTAGCCACTCAAGTACTTCTCAAAAAGTATTTGTTTCATTCTCACAGAGATTAAATGCATAATCTATCGACTTCTCATTCTGAGAATGTTGGTATTGAATAAAGGACATTCTGCTCCAGTCCTTGCTTACTAAAAGTGCACAAGAGTCTAGAGCCAATTTGATATTCAATGAAATATCTTTAGGACACAAAAGTACGTTTGTATTAAACATCAATGATACAAAAGGTACAATGATATATGTCTTTGTGACATTGCATGTCTATGTGACATTGCCAGAACATTCTGGAGTGATACTATAAAATAGTATTCACAATGATCGAATGGAAATCCTACTAGTGCTAACATCATGCCAACGCTGAACGTAGGTCATTATTTGAAAATGATTGCTTAATGATTCAAATAAGTGTTAACTAGTAATCTATGTGATCTAGTGGTTATGAGTTTCCCAGGGTAACACAACACTAAGTTCACGAGATCAATGCTTATTTGGATTTTATGATCATATTTCCGCATCCTTATCGTTGAGATATTGATTTGATCATATTTTTCAAATATTTCATTAGAAATTTTCAAAGCATGATCTTGTGATGTATGAACTTCATGGTTAATGTGGAAGATGGTTCTTACTCTGATAATTTTTCATTTCATCTTCTACAACATACAACAACAACATTTCTACTTTTCACAAGCATAACATCTTCAACAAACTTTATAATGACAAAAGTTTCTTTCAACCTTCACGGGAATGATAGCAATCAAGTTTGTTGGTTTGAGGAAGCCATAATCATCATGAGGGGGAGAAGATATAAGCTTGAAACTTAAGGTCAATTCAAGTATATAAAAGGGGAGAAGATATAAGCAGACTTCAAAAGATATTCTTCACCTGGAGCTTATTTTGGAAGCTTATATGATCATGATGTTCATGATGGATCATAATCATCATGAGGGGGATAAGATATAAGCTTGAAACTTAAGGTCAATTCAAGTATATGTAAGGGGAGAATATATAAGCAAGAATATTTGGGACAAATCAAGATACTAGCAAAGAAATTGAATTAAAAAAACCGTTATGGTAAAAGTAGTTTGATTAAGAAGATAAGATTCGTATCAAGATTGGGTAACGTCATCAAGTATCTTCTGTTTTGAATAAGCTGCTAGTGTTTCAATTAACTTCAAAGATCGATCAAGATAGCCTAGCTGTTCGACATTTGTATGGAATTTACTTCTCTAGAATATCGGACATTGTCTTCAGAAAATCAAAGTTTACTACTTCAATATTCAAGAGCTGATACTGTGATTGAGGGAGGAGCTTAAAGAGTATGAAGTTTCATGTGAAAAGTCAGTGTTTAAGGTTTTTTTTAAAGAAATGCTCAATCATTATCATCGTTGTTTCAAGATCTTTTTATCAGCAACATTTATGTGATTGAAATCTACATTCAGATCAAGTTTGATTGATAAATATTTCATTAAAGAATTTAAAGAATCAAGTTGCAAAAGAAGATCAAGTTAGCTTTTTCGAGCTTCGAATAAAAGGAAAATGACAGACTACTTCAAAATCAAGTGTTCAAGCATAAGGAAGAAGTCGTCATCAAAAACACAATAAGGATTAGTACCCAAGTACGATCATTTAGGGGTGAGAATGTTAGAAATAAGAAATGTTTCTTCACTTGTAAGACTATTATAAGTGCAGGGGACAATTTGTGCAAGTTAGAAACGTTTAGTTCAACAAATCTAATAAGGCTATAGAATAGGGTATTTTTGCCATTCGTTTTTGATGTCACAAATTCATTTATCAAAAGGCAAGTTATGTCATTTTTTTGTGCTCTCTCTAAACACACACACTAATTACACCTTAATCTATATACACACTAGTCATCAATCAAGATCTTATATTCAAAAGTTAGCGATTTAAGATTTTTGGTATAGATTTTAAAGTTAATGTATATATCAGTTGTGATATTTTTTTGGGTAAAGCGTTTCCCTGATAAATTTTATTACACCAAAAAATGTTTAAGTACAATGAATGTAGGTGAAGTCCTACATCACAACCCGTTAGATAGGCAACACTCATGCACATAAAGTGCAACAAACAAAAACCCTACATAAGAGTGACATGCCACTCTTATGAACTAAACAATGAAGAAGACACGCGACTTCTTCATACGATCAATAAGCTGGAAAAGAAATAATAAGAAACACATAAATCTCTTCTAAGTCCCAAGCATTCCAACTTGATTCACCATGCATGTATTCACCCGCATACACACAATTCAATTGCAGCAAATAAGTGACGCGATAAATATCAAATAACAACTTTCGTGTTGAGTGTAAACTCGACCGTCTTCCTTATATATGTTTCCATGAAATTTGACGTAAACGAAGTAAATTGTTACGAGGACATATGAATGTAAAAACACCCCAACAGATCCTACTTCTAAGCTATCACCACTACCTCATCATTCGATAGAATAAACGACTCAGATTGAATAATAGCAGCCATTGATAGCAACAAGATATTTACAACAGCACTACAGAACATCCTATCGACCAATGCATAGTGGTTAGGGATTTAGGGTTTAATGGTTAGGGGTTTATGGTTTTTGATATAGATTTTAAAGTTTTATGTATATTTTATTTGTGATATTATACCTAGTGGTTAGGGGTTTAACGTTTTTGGTATAGGGTTTAGTGGTTAGGGGTTTAGGGTTTTTGGTATAGGTTTTAGTGGTTATGGAGGAGGTTTAGGGTTTATGGTATAAGGTTTAGCGGTTAGGTGTTTAGGATTTTGGTATAGGATTTAATGGTTAGGTGTTTAGGGTTTAATGGTTACGGGTTTGGGGTTTTTGGTATAGAGTTTAGTGGTTAGAGGTTTAGGTTTTTTTGTATAGAGTTTAGTGGTTAGGGGTTTAGAATTTGATTTTAAATTTTATTTATACATCACTTGTGATATTATACCTAGTGGTTAGGGGTTTAGGGTTTTTGGTATAGAGTTTAATGGTTAGGGGTTTAGGGTTTTCGATATAGATTTTAGAATTTATGTATATATCACTTGTGATATTATATCTAGTGGTTAGGGGTTTAGGGTTGTTGGTATAGAGTTTAGTGGTTAAGGGTTTAGGATTTTTGTTATAGGGTTTAGCGGTTAGTGGTTTAGGGTTTAGTGGTTAGGTGAGAGTTTTTGGTAGGGTTTAGTGGTTTATGTATACATCATTTATGATATGATACCTAGTGGTTAGGGGTTTAGGGTTTTGGGTATGAGCTTTAGTGGTTATGGGTTTAGGGTTTTGGTATAGGTTTTAAATTTTATGTATACATCATTTTTGGATATCTATTATCCTAGTGGTTCGGGGTTTAAGGTATAGGGTTTTGGTTTATGGTTTAAATGGTTAAGGTTTAAGGTTTTGGTATGTATTTTTAAAGTAACTCGGCTACGGCTCGCTCTCCATAGTGCTCGCTCGCCGCATATCCAGAGTCGTGTGAAGGCGCCGTTTTGCGGGATTTTTGGTATAGGGTTTAGTGGTTAGGGGTTTAGGGTTTTTAGTATAGATTTTACAATTTATGTATATATTACTTGTGATATTATTTTATCTAGTGGGTTTAGGATTTAGAGTTTTTTGTTTTTTTTGAAGTTTTTGGTATAGAGTTTAGTGGTTATGGGTTTAGGGTTTTTGGTATAGGGTGTAGTGGTTAGGTGTTTAGGGTTTTCTATATAGGGTTTAGTGGTTAAGGAGAGATGTTTAGGGTTTTTGGTATCGGGTTTAGCGGTTAGTGGTTTAGGGGTTTTCGGGTATAGCGTTTAGTAGAGTTAGTTGTTTAAGGTTTTGGTATAGGGTTTAGTGGTTAGGGGTTAGGGTTTTTTTGGTATAGGTTTTAAAGTTTATGTATACATCACTTGTGATATTATTAAGTTGAGGTTAAGGGGTGTGGGTTTATTTGTTTAATAGGTGGCGCACTGGTTAGGGGTTTAAGGTTTTTGGTATAGATTTTAAAGTTTATGTATACATCACTTGTAATATTATATCTAGTGGTTAGTGGTTTAGAGTTTTTGGTATATGGTTTAGTGGTTAGATGTTTAGGGTTTTTGGTATAGATTTTAAGGTTTATGTATATATCACTTATGATATTATATTAGTGTTAGGGGTTTAGGGTTTTTGGTATAGATCTTAAAGTTTATGTACATGTCACTTGTGATATTATACCTAGTGGTTAAGGGTTTAGGGTTTTTAGGATTTTTGGTATAGATTTTAAAGTTTATGTATATAGATCACTTGTGTTATTATACCTAGTAGTTAGAGGTTTAGGGTTTTTGGTATATGGTTTAGTGGTTAGGGGTTTAGGGTTTTTGTTATAGATTTTAAGGTTTATGTATATATCACTTGTGATATTATACCTAGTGGTTAAGGGTTTAGGGTTTTTGGTATAAGGTTTAGTGGTTAGGGGTGTTATGGTTTTTGGTATAATATTAGTGATAGATAACGTATGAAAATGAAAAAAACCGTCTGAAAACAGCCGAAAACGAACAAAAACGTGCGAAAACGAACGAAAATGTGCCAAAACCAAAAAAATTGTACAAAAACAAACGAAAACGTAAGAAAACAGACTGAAACATATGAAAATGGATAGATACGTCTGAAATCGACCGAAAACGTGCGAAAACAAAATAAAACGTGCGAAAACGTGCGAAAACAGACAAAAATGTACAAAAACAGATGAAAACGTGTGAAATCATAAGAAAACGAGCAAAAACAGACAAAAACGTGGGAAAGCAGACGAAAGCGTGCGAAAACGTATGAAAACGGATGAAAACGTAAGAAATCGTGCGAGAACATAAGAAAACGTGCGAGAACGTCTAAAGAAGAACGAAAACGTGCGAAAACAGACGAAAACATGCGAAAGCGTACGAAAATGTGTGAAAGCGGACGAAAACGTACAAAAACGTATAAGAACGTAAAAAAACGTAAAAAAGGTACAAAACGTACAAAAACGTTAAAACGTAAAAAAATATATACAAAATGTCAAAAAGGTTAATTAATTGCAATTTGGGCAAGATTTGCCAACTCTACAAATAATGAAGAAGTGGTTAGTGTGAGTTTTAGTAAATTTACACTTTTGGTTCTTTTATGTTTTTTTTAATCTTAAATCTTGTCTTTTTAATCTAATGAAATAGATGGTTAGATTTGTCAAGTATGCAAAATAAGTCACCTCATTGCTTTAAATGAATAATTCGCACGTTGATGAAAGTAATTAACAATATTTAAAAATCAATGAAAATAAAAAAGAGATATACCCTTAATTATTTGAGTCAGTGATATCGTTACGGATTTGGTGGAGCATTATCCGTAATGACAAAAGGAAATGAATTGTTTATTTTACATGTGGTAAGTATTTTATTAGAATGTGATATGTTGTAATTAATAATTTAGCTTGGTTATTTAAACTTTAGCTATCCAATTGTTTTCCACGCCAATACGCCATGTACGTAGATGACAAAGGGTATGTTCCGCATAACGAGTTGGAGCTAAAGTTGAAGTTGGGGTTGAGGCGGAGGCTGAAGCTTATATTATAAGCCGAAATCTGAATCTTATATTTTTATAAATCTGTTTGACGAATTAGTTAGAGTTTAAGCTTATTCATGTAAAATCTCATAAAAATACACCAGATTAAGTTAACATATATTTCTAGTTTTTCGTGATATTTTAATATATTTTAAAGAGTATTTAAATAATTTGAGTAGTTATAAGCTTTCATAAGCTTTTTTCTCTGGGCTTGGGCTTGTGAAAGGTTGTGGCTTATAAACGTTTTTCATAAGCCTGTGTAGAGGTGCAAATGGGAACCGGTTTTTTTTTAAATCGGTAAAAAAACCGGAACCGGTTTTAAAAAAAAACCGGGTTTTTTTTAACCGAACCGGTTAAACATAACCGAACCGGTTAGACCGGTTTTCGGGTTTAATAAGCTACCGGTTTTTTACTGTATTAAACCCGTTTTACCGGTCTTTTAAAAATGAACCGGTTTAAACCGGTTTTGTTTATTTTTTAATTTTTATTTTTAAAACCTTATATGCTTTTTTTAAAAACCCCCGTTTATTAACCGGTTAAAAAAAACCATCAACACTCCACACCAAACTACCTTGACAATTTTTTTTTAATAACCCGGGGTTTAACCGTTTATTTTTCAGTTTTTCTTTAAAAAAAAATTCCCCAACGGCTAGTAGTTGATTATACTAGTCGTTTTTTGTTTTTTTGTATTATTTTATGATGTTTAGGGCAAGGAATGTAGTAAAATACAGAATGGTTGGTGTTGAAGACACATCAAAAACACTCACTAAATCTCTCTTTTCTCATCTAATTCGAGATATATATACCTCTAATTTCTCAATATCCATTATAAAGGAAAACGTCACAATCACAACAACTCCACAATCACCATCCATTTTTCTACTACCATGTACGAAAAGTTTACACAAATGAAGAAGAGGATGCGAATAGACCAACTACGAGAAAAAGGCCTGTTTGTCAATATTTCGAGTATGTGTATTATGATCTGATTGGAGTTGTAAAGGCTCTTGCAAGAAATGTATGAAATTTATAAACCCCGCGACTAACACACACTCCGGACCTCCTAAGCACGTTTGTAAAGCTGTTAGCCAAAATATAACGTCACAAGGTACTATTGGTGCAGATGGTCAAGTTTTTATATTTGATAATGATGCGGTTCGACTTGATTTTACGAAGTTTGTCATTCAACAAACGCTTCCATTCAACCACTTCGACAACGTCAAGCTTACGGAGATCATCAAAAGGAGGCTACAAAAGATCCGCGTATCAACATGTACTGCGTACTAACGTCTAGAATTGATGCTTTAAATTATGCGGAAACACTCAAAAAGATATTATTGATGGTTTTTCGTTTATATAAATATGGTTTGTCTATATCTACGATACTTGGACCGCACCACATGTACACAAATTTTATTTAGCCGTTACTGCTCATTGTTTATTTAATCCCGAATCTTTGGTTATTAATGAACGGACAATTGCCTTTTAAACTATATTGGTGTATCCTCATAACGGGATCCTAATTTAAAAAAAATTTTACATGACACTTTTAATTGAATATACTAAAGAAAATAAAGTTTTTTAACGAAATTTCACTAGAAAATGCATCCAATAATACTATAGCTGTGAATTGTTAAAATAACGTATAAAACCCCGTTTTAGATGGTCTTTTTTCCATTCCGTTGTGTTGCACATGTTATAAATTTATCCGTGCAAGCGCATAAAAATATGTTGATAGTTTAAGGATGAAATTTTAGGTGGTGTTATTATAACTATATATAGTTCGAGTAACGAACGACAAATGAACTATAAGACGATTTCGTAAACAATGTGGATGGAAGAACCCCTTAGGACCCTTGCTATGATAAATACTAGGTGGCAATTCTACTTGACATGCTGTTTGAAATATAAAACGACAACAAGAGACTTTAACGCTTTTAATGAAACACTTGTTAATAGAAATAAGTCTGTTACGATATAATGCGACAAAGATTGGGATATTTTTTTTTGTTAGTAATTTTTATTCTACAAAAGTGTTTAACTATTTTTTTACAAGTTTTTAAAGTGGCAACAACTATATTATCGAGTGTTTATTACCCACTAAGCTCATTAGTTATTAAATCAAATTTATGCAATTGACGGAAAAATTAGACGAATTAAAAACCCTCCTAGACAATGTTTTAGAAGCATGTTAAAGTATAAAAAAGAATTTGTAAAATATTTTTGCTAATTTACCTTGGTTATTACCTTCATTCCGCCGCACTTAATCCATGTTAATGTTAGGTCATTAGAACTTTTAATAACAAGAATAATGAACAATATTAGACTTATCCTTTGGTTAGAACCTAACGACCCTGACCCCAACTATATCAAACTCACAAATTTTTTAAATTTAACGATATCTTTAAAAAATTATTGGAATTTATGCAACAAAATAAGGTCCAACAACAAAACCCAATTGTTGGACCAAAAGCCTGCCGATCGTCCACCCGAATGGCAAATGACATTAATATAAACCCTTTATAATAATTTAATTGGGATGACGTTACAAAGCGTCAACGAACATCTGGCCACAACAAGCGAGATTGGGACAATAATGGCTACAAACTTTTAATAACTTAAGGCCAAGAGTTTACAAACTTTTACATTTTAGGCTAGTGTAAAGAAAGGAAATCCCAATTTCCAATTTTATCCCGCTATGCTCGCGACCATAGTAACGGTCCAGCTTCGACGGTAGCTTCCGATCGCCTTGTTTCTATAGTTAGAATTATTTCGGAAAATAAAGTTCAAGACTTAACGCCGCCAAAGCCCATCCGTGAAGTATGTGTATGTTTAAAAGATTATTTGGACGAAGTATATAGGGTACAACATGAACATCGTTGGAATGTCCCGATATTAGAAGACGTTGAAGTAACTATAGCAAGAAAGAGATGATTAGGGATTTCACCTCCGAATACGCGAATTAGATGAAGGTGAGTTTGAAGACTTAGATATTGAACACGTAGATGTAAAGACTTTAGGAAGATTTTATGGATTGAGTATAACCGGGTGAAGGCAATGCCGAAGCTCGACATACATTAGTACACTAAACTTTTCGAGTGATGGTCATGCCGAAGCTCGAAATGTAAATTAGTAATATAAATATTTTTAAGTTGTATAATTGTATAGTTTTAAATAACAGTTTATGGTTGTATTTTTTTTAGTATTTCCGTGCAAAAAAAAAGGAATATGTATTTGTAGTAGTATTTTTCCGTGTAATTTTTAATTAAATGTTTTGATAAATAACAAGTTAATTAAATAAAAGTTCGAAAGTTTAAATTCCGAAAAAAACCGAACCGTGAACATTTATAACCGAAAAAAACCGAACCGGTAAAAAACCGATTCCGAAAATTTATAACCGAAAAAAACCGATTCCGAACATTTGTAACCGAAAAAAACCGATTTCAGAAAAACCGAAAAAATCGAAACCGGTTATTAGAAAAACCGGTTTTTTTTAAACCGGTTTTCTAAAAACTAGAAACCGGTTTTAACCGATTTTTTTGCACCTCTAAGCCTGTGTGATAAACAAGACCTATTTTATAAATCAATTTATCTTTTAAGCCCACTTATTTTAAAAGCTCAATCTCCAATAAATTTTCGTAAACCTTGTGCCAAAGATAGTCAAAGTCTTTCAAAGAATTTATTATTTAAGCTCGTGCTAAATGTGTCCTATATAAAAAAACATGAAATGGGTTCGCAATTTAAAATCATAAATATATTTGCATTATTTTGACTGCATTGCTGGGAGGTTTGATTTTATCGAAAACAAATGGTACTAAACAATATATTAAACATGGGAGGATCTTTGAACATGCATATTATTTTGTTTTTCATCTCAACACTTTCATTCTGACTCGTTTAATTTGATTTGGTTTAAGCAGTGTTTGGTGCGAGTATTTTTGAGGCTTATAGAAGCTTGAGCGTATAAATTAAATTGTATTTGTCTCACAATTTTATAGATATTTTGATAAGCCTTAACAGGCTTATGGGGCCTATGGCTATGTTTGAGACGTGGCTTATAAGTGTTTATATGAGTTTGGGCTGCTAAAATAAGCTAATTTATAAAATAAGTTTTGTTTTTTATACATTCTTATGAAAGCTTTTATAAACTATAAGCCTTCATTGGGCCAAAGTCGTTGAAAAAGGCTTATAGGGGTTTATAGCACGCAAATTATCTAAATACCCTTCAAAATATAATTGATTATCACGTAAAATCTAAAAATATATCTGAGCTGATTTGATGTATTTTTGTGTCATTTTACATTAATAAACTTCAACTCATACTAATTCGCCAAACAACTTCATAAAATTATAAGCTCTAACTTTCGGCTTTTTTTTTAGAACGGATGCATTTCATTAAAAACTAGCAAAAGCTAGAGTTACAAAGAGTTAATGAACATTACAGGATTTTGTAACCAACCTAACCAATTAAACTTAAGCTTCGGATTTCTAGAGGAAATCCGCATAAACGATTGCAAAACAATAGAGTCCCAAATCGACACCTTCTTAAGAGGAGAAGTAGAGAAGACCAAACTATTACGAAAATTCCAAATGGACCATAAAAGAGTAGCACCCACCCCTTCTAGAAACAATCTCGCCTTAGTAGAAACATGCAAAGAATCAAGCCAAGAGAACCACTCCGAGATGTTAGCGTAAATCGGAATGTCTAAGTCCCACCATTTAGCTAGAAGGTCCCACAACGCTTTTGCCAAATCACAATTAAGAAAGTGTGGTTAACCGATTCGATATCTTCTTGACAGGTTGGACATAAGACAGAGCTAACATTAATACCTCTTCGATGCAAATTAAGCCTAGAAGGGAGTTTGTTTAACGCCAAACGCCATATAAAAACATTTACCTTGATGGGAATACTTTTGTTCCAGCTGGTAGCATCGTAACCAATCTCGAGAGTCTAAGCATCAACGAAATGACGTGTGGAAGCAACCGAAAAAACTCCAGAGGCCTCTAACGACCAAGTCCAAGAGTCGCATTTATCAGATAGATCAACGTCCCTTGTGGCAGCCTGAAGGTTTTCGAATTGAGTTAGCTCAGCACCACCACGAGGATTGCGTCTAAGGACCGAGGCCCAATCATTAAGAGGAATCCAATTTGCCACACTGCAATCTTTATTTGAATCGAGCAAGTAAATACGCGGGAATTTCAAAGATAACGTTTGATTCCCACACCAAGTGTCTTTCTAGAACCTGGTACTTTCCCCATTTTCGATCTTACGAGAGCACATGGACAAAAGATCGATGCCATTCTCTTTGATGTTATTAAACAGCTTCAAAATAGATCTCCACGGACCCATATTTAAACAACAAGAGAGATCTTCAAAAATACCTCCAAGAGGCACGTGAATATTAATAACGACGCGAGCCCAAAGATCAGAAGGTTGATTCAAAAGCCTCTAAATCCATTTGAACAAAAGGCCAACATTAAGACGATAGATACTGCTAATCCCTAATCCCAATACCTCCGAGCTTTTTGCTCGCCAAACATTTTTTCCATTTAACCTATATGATTTTGTTTTCTCCTTGGTCAACATCGATAAAGAAATTCTTCCAAATTGATTCAAGATTTTTTTGAACTCAAACCGGCATCCTATATAACGACATGTAGTAAGTAAGCTTCAACCTCAGTCCCAACTCTAGCCCGAGCCTGAGCCAATTTTGCTAAGCATACCCATAATTAGTCAAATGACTTAAATGGTTTTATAAAATATATGGATTAACACGCCAAACTTATCCTTAGGTTTTGTTTGGCAACGGACTTATAAAGGTGTATACGAGTTTAAGCTTTTAAAATAAGCTAGCTTGTAAAATAAACTAGCTTATAAAATAAGCTAGCTTGTAAAATAAGTTATATTTGTCACACAAGCTTAGTTAAGTTTATAGAAGCTTTTATAAGCTATACGCATTCATAAGCCTAAGCCAATTAAAATGGGCTTGTAGAGGATTATAGAGATTTAGCGTTAGTCAAATTATTTTAATACCTTTAAAAATATAATTTTTTTATTAACATGCCATAATTTGAAATATATGTGAATTTAATTTAATATATTTTAGATTATTTTATAAGAAACTAAACTTTAAGCTTCCAGTTTGTAATATAAGCCTCAAAATTAGCCCCAACTCCAACTCGTTTCGCAAAACATACCCCTACTTGTTTAGCATGAAATGAGCATGTAAAATCAATAAATTGGCATTTAGCCCTTTCGTGTATATCCGGTCAACAATTGAGTTGACGGGTTCCATCGTTATGACTCCCCGATTCTTGAATATTTGAAGTGTGTAGTATACTAAAATGAAAATTCAATCGCAAGACATTTTTATTTATGCACGAGTTTGATTTGTTTTTATTATTTGGGTGATTAAGAATTACACTAAAATAAGGGAGGATTGTTGGTGATTTTA
>BQNB010178604.1:0-12854 GCA_026074375.1 Tanacetum coccineum
GAGCACAATGACAGTATGTGCGCTCTATGCGTAACCGAGAGAGGCTAGATTAAAGTTTTTATAAAACATAGGCCAGAAACCAATCTACAAGCTGGGCTAGTTGGGGCGATTGGGGGTGGCCGAGCACCCGCTAGCCACCTCATTGGCTCCACCCCTTAGCGCAGTATTACTCTTTCTTTATTAATGAGAAAAGTTGATTACTTTAATAAAACACGCTACATTTAGGGGTGAGCAGAAAAGTAAAAAAAACCGATTAAATCAAAAACCGAAACTGAACCGAACCAAATTTGCCAAAACCGAACCAAAGTACAAATTCGGTTTTCGGGTTGGATATGTGTTTAGCAATCTGAACCAAAAACCGAATTTATATAAATATATACTAGCAAGGTACTTGCGCTTTGCGGCGCCGGGTACCCTGTAACTAATGAGAGAAAAAACAAAAGGAAAATAACCCCGATTATGCCCTGCCATTTAATACGTTTACCTTCTACATTAAAATTCATAAACATCTCCTTCCAATTGGCTTGTACTGTATCAAGGGTTTCCATCCACTGTCTTCCCAAAACCAAATCGGCTCCGCCTATCGAAAATGGATAACAATCCTGAACAATTTTGAGATTATCGATCTGTATTGCGAGGTTCTTGCAAATATAGCCACACCTAATGAAATCCCCGTTCCCGATTTGAACACCGAAAGGTGCCACTGCTTGGGTGGTAAGTTTCAAATATTTTACCAACACATCTGAAATAAAATTATGTGTAGAACCGCCATCAATTAAAATAATTACCTCAGTAGATTGGAGGATACCTTGAACCTTCATGGTTCTGGGATGAGGCTTTCCAAGGGTTGCATGTAAACTAATTTCAGCAACTTCATTAGGTTCTCCTGCTATATATTCAACTTCGTTATTTGGCTGTTCTTCCAACTCTTCCTCCACTTCCAACACCTTGAGAGTACCGGTTTTACAACGATGTCCCGGTCCATACTTTTCCCCATATCTGAACATTCACCCTTGAGATAGCGAGATTGCCTGTCGGCATCTGAGAGTACCGGTATGACTAATTTTAGACTCGAATTCCAAAGCAACACTCACCGCTTTATATACCGTTCTTGGTTTCTGAATCCTCACATCAACCTTCAATTCTTCTTTGAGGCCATTAAGGAACACTCCTAAGAGGCAATGTTCAGGCCAATTGGACACTCGAGAGGTACGTTTAGCAAATTCCTGTCGGTATTCTTGCACCGTTCCTGTTTGTTTTATACTGCACAAATGTTCATCTGGATTTTGGAATTCAGTGGGTCCAAAGTTTCTTTGCAAGGCACAAACTAAATCTTCCCAATACTCCTGCGTTTGATTTGTGGAAGCCCAAGAATAAAAATCTAGTGCATCTTCTTCCAAGTGCATCGACGCAACATCCACTTTTTCTTCTTCAGGTATATCATAGTAACGAAAGTACTTTTCCGCCTTAAGGATCCAACCTCGCGGATCTCCATCACTAAAGGTGGGAAAAGAAATCTTATTATGTGGGCGATACCTTTGATGAGAGTCCCCTTTGTCTTGCTTTCCAGAACCATTACCCGATGATCTGTTCTGCGATTGAGATTTAAGGGCTGCCACATCTTTCTGCAACGCATTTATGGACTCCAATTTCTTAGCTATAGCGGCTAATTGTACTGCTATGGGATCTGGTGGTTGCCTGTGTCAGAGTTGCTCCGGGTCTGTACCATGCTTTCGTTTCCCGGCAATGGAACCAATGATAAAGACTAGAAAATTTAAGCAGTCGAATGATTGAAACTTGGATAAAAGCCAAGTCAAATTCGAGATGGCTGTCCTGAACAAAGGAAGTTACAAAAAATTTGTTCTTGACTGCCCTAAAAAAAACAAAGACTGCTAATATAAAAGAAACTTAGAAACTGATGTTAACTCCTGAAATGAAGGATCTGAACTGCTCCTTTTACCAGCTGGTTTATTGACCCAGTGGGTCCACCTATGACCCGAAAATAACATTAAATTGAACCTGGTCACCTGCCTTGACCCGTATCTTTTTCCTCATGTACACCCTCAAGTTCGTATCACACATCTTATGTTGTTCCAACATTTATTGAGTGGCTGTCTTGGCTTAAAAAAGTACACCTGAGCCGCTGCCCCAATGGTTTTGATCCTCTTCCTTTTCTTCACTACCTACAGAGTATAAAAAGGTGCACCTGAGCTGCTGCCTCACTGATTTTCATATTTGAGACATGTCGCTTAGGGGAATGTTGTTGAATAATATGTTGATGTATGACGAATTGACGATAAAACAATACCTCATGGTATATGGGTTGACTTTTGTGTGGGAGTTATTAAAAGTAAATTAATGAGTTTTGAGATCAGTGATTTTAGTTTCAAATTCTTTAGAAAACATAACAATATTTCGCTTTTCTTCATGTAGATTAGATAAACTGTATACCCGGCAACGCACGGGTAAAGACTTAAAGTACTAGATAATATAGGTAAGTTTTTGGTTTGGGATGTTGGATGAGTAAATTGCTTAATGTAGTTTATTATATCTTATAAGTTTAGGTTCAAAATTTCAAATGTCTACCATATTAAATGACTCGAAACAGATATTGCTTATCAACAAAAAAAACTGAAGCCTAGCTTAATAGAGCTCGGTATGTTATTCACGACATTTTTTTAATTTGACTTTTTAGTGTATACGTTACGTGTTTTTTGTTGTTCCAATAAATATGCTACCTTACATCCAGATTTGGCAAAATATTGAAGGACAAAATCAAATATTTTGTATAGCTTATCTAAGGCCGATGGTCAAAGATCAAAGATCGGATTTTAAGACGTTACTTGGTAGGTAGGCCACATTGATACATCAGTTGGCCCAACGAGGCAATATTCGTCCAAAGCCTTATGGACCATGCCACAAAGTAATCATTTTTTAGTGTTTGAATTTTATTTAGCATGATGAATAATGAAAAACATTTTGAAAGTAACATGTGGTCTATTCTACTATGAGATGGCCTTAATCATCTGTTCACTTTATATTTCATTTTTGCTCTTTTTCAGTGCTCGAGGTAACTATCGAGAAACCTGTTATTGCCTTATCTACAAAAAGCAGAAATCATATCCATTGCCCGTTACCTCTATAAAATCGGTCAGTGATTACGCTTACTTTACCAAGATATTTGTTTATTCATGATTATACATGGTTTTCATACTTTTCCCATTTCATATTCAGGTAAGAACTGGTTAGTCAAAGGAAAAATTACTTTTTCCTCTCAACAATGGAGTTACCGGCATACCACCTTCGACTGCCACAAGTCATTAGAAGCTGGAATCCCAGGAATTGTCGCATGTCCCTCGTGTAAACAAGAATCAGAAGTCCACACAATGTAGGAAGTCCACGAAATGTAAGAACTGACATTCTTCATTATATCATCTCGCCAATAACAATCACACAATTACTCTCCAGGTCTCTACGCACATTTGTGATTGACGACCGAACTGGAAGCATACATGGCACTATCTTAACACCTGATGTTATCAATAAAGAGATCCTCGGTGGAATCTCAAAAAGGGGGTTGCTAGCTAACTAGGAATACGTGTCTGCTTCCGGATTTATTAATAAAGAAGAAGTCCTTAGATCTACTGAAGTTATCAATCCTAGGTCGAAAGAACAAGTCAAAGATCCAGTTAATCAAAATCAAGATAGCACTGTCCCAGATGTAACCGCTGTACAACACAAAGATAATCCAGAGAACATTGATGATAAATCATCAGGATTAATTTCCAATGCGATCTTGATGTTCTTTGTGCAGAAACTTCTGCGCTAACTCTAGGTTCATCTCAAAGCGATGACAAGATTTATGACAAGGATGTTAATCAAGATAATAGTAAAGAACGCGTTACTTTAGCTGAGGAACCACATGCTGTTTCAGTTTAGAGACAACGCCTTTGACATTATAAATAGAAGCTACTGGCACGCATGTGTATGTTGGGTAATATCAAAAGTTCAGACTTATCGGTGAGTTATACAAAGAAAAAAATGTTGACTGAGAATTATGCACGAGTGTAAAAATTATTAGGCCAGTATGAGAATCCGGATGAGGAAGACATTGAGGCGCTATGGGTACGATCCAGGGAAATTATTGATGACCCAAAAGCTAAAGAACACATAGATGTATATTTTGGCATGATGTTCAAGCTATCAAACACTATGGTACTTTCTTCACATGTCCGGTTCATGTTATCTGGTTACTTTGGTTTCCCACATCTTGATTATTGTGTTAGCAGTTCTCTTCATATGGTCGAATGCCGCTAAGTTTATATACAAGTATGGTTTTTATAGTTTGTCTTGGTTTTCCATATTGAGTTGATAGGCTAACTGATCTAGCCGTTAGTCTCCTCTATCCATTTGAATTTAAAATTCCAGAGAACACACTTCGTCACATTTTGTGCAGTAAGGATTGAACTCGATAATTTTCTTGGCATGTTAGATGGATGTTGCATTTGGGATATATATGAAGAAATTTCTCACTATAAGTAATATTTGAAAAATAATTATGTACAAAATTGTGATTGTCTTACGACATATGATGGGTATTTAGATATTATTGTTGTAGTTAGATTGCGGGTTCTCTCTATCGTTAATTTACTAAAGAGTTGCAATAAACAAAAAAACATATATACATAAAAACATATGTACGTAAGATTTCCTATCGTTAACCCAACAAGTAAAATTATATATGACACGTAAATTTATTTGTATTTTAATCGATAATAATACATGACCAATTTTTTTATAAAAAACCCCGTGCGTGCACGGGTTTTTTTAACTAGTGTGTAGAAAACGGGGTTGTGAGATTGGAGCATGCCGGGCGATTTTGAGCTAAAATATAGCCCATTGTCAAAACGACGTAGTTTCTTCCCTAATTGAGTAATATATTAATTATCTTTCTGGTAGCATTATCATTCTATTTAACTACTATGAAGATATACTAGAGAATTAGAGAAAGATAGAAGTAGACGAGAAAGAAATAAGAATGTAACTTACCTATTATGTAGGTGAACTTTGGTGCAAGTTTATTGCATAGATTACATGGCTATTTATACTAGTAAAATTCACTATACATTTCCCATATTTAATTGTTTGTAATTAGGGGACACTAGGGTGTCACATTATTAGTCTAAGGTGGCAGCCAACAACAGAGATGATTTATACACTCCCCTTTGGATGCCACCATTTTAACGTAGAGTCAACTTTTAAGTACTGCCTCGTTAAAAACTTTGCTAAAGAAAAACCCAGTGGGAAAAAAACTTTAGCTAAGGAAAAGAGTGCAGTGTATAGTTGACTCCCTCTGACGTAGACATCTGTAGAGTGTTATGTCTTATGTACATGCCGCATGCCAATAGCATGGACGTGTTTCCTAAAAACCGAAGTTGGGAGTGACTTGGTGAAAAGATCTGCTGAATTATCGCTTGATTGGACATACTTCATTTCAATTTGGTTCTCCTTTATAAGGTCTTGAGTGTATGTGAAGTATCTTGGTGGTATATGTTTCGTCCTGTCGCTTTTGATATAGCCTTCTTTCGTTTGTGTGACACAAGCTACATTATCCTCGTGAATGATAGTTGGACTCTTCTCTTTGCTTAGCCCATAAGAAGTCACAATGAGTTGTGTCATTGACCTCAACCATACACATTCTCTGTTAGCTTCATGTAGTGCGATAACTTCAGCATGATTTGATGATGTTGCAACAAGTGTTTGCTTTTGAGAACGCCATGAAATAGCAGTGCCTCCATTTAAGAACACGTAACCATTTTGAGATCTAGCTTTGTGAGGATCAGACAAATAACCAATCCTTGTTTTGAATTGTTAGAGTAAAATAAACCCAAGTCAGTCGTTCCACGAAGGTATCAAAATATGTGCTTGATTCCATTCCAATGCCTTTTTGTGGGAGACAAACTGAATCTGGCTAGTAAATTAACTGCAAAAGATATATTGGGTCTGGTACAGTTGGTTAGATATATAAGAGCTCCAATTGCACTGAGATACGGTACCTCTCGACCAAGATTATCTTCATCTTCTTCACATGGGCGAAACGACTCATTGTCAACCTTTAGTGATCTACCCACCATCAGTGTACTTAAAGATTTTGCTTTGTCCATACTGAAACATTTTAGGACCTTTTCTGTATAATTCGATTGATGCACAAGTATGCCGTTAGGCATGTGCTCTATTTGCAAACCAATACAATATTTTGTCTTACCAAGGTCCTTCGTTTCAAATTCTTCCTTTAAGTGCACAATGACTTCATTGATTTCTTTACTTGTACCAATGATGTTGAGATCATCAACAAAAAACTGCTATTTAAGAATTGTGTTATGTCACCCATGTTGCCTTTAAAAATTGTTTAAACCCTAACTCTAACTGGTGCAGATTTTTGTACTTCCCAAGCTTATGATAGAATACATGCTATGACTGTGTGGATGAGCGATCACCTCGAAAATGAACACTTAGACTAGTTGAGAGTTGAGTGAATTTTGATCCTCTTTTCGTGGGGTGTTCGGCTTTGATGTTTCTAGCATAAATCTTTTATAGATTCATTTCTTTGAATTAAATCAGAGAAATCTTTTTATAAAGTATTCTAATAGGTCTACTTGAGGGCAAGCAGAAGTCAAGTGGGAAGATATTTGATAACATCAAATATTGATACTTTTTACTGTTAATTTCCCCACGAAAATACTTGCAATTGTCTTAAAAATACTTGAATTCGATACATTTACGGTTATTTAGTTGTTTTTAGGTAAAATGCAAGTATGTGACAAGAAACACTGGAAATGGACAAGAAAATGAAGATAATATGGATTCTTACAATACATTACGGCATAAGCCCTACGATAGTGTTACGCCGTAGCATATTTAAGGCAAGACACGTCACCCAACAACATTACGGCGTAACCACACTCAAGGTTCACGCCGTAACATTATTATTATGGAAGGCTGAGTCATTCGAGTCAGCATTACGATGTAACATGGACACTTGACTATGCCGTAACATCTTTTAAGCCTGCAATATGGAAAGTACGCGTTAGCAGTTTACGGCGTAAACCCCTAAAAGGTTACGTTGTAAAGTATTCGAAACCTATAAATAGAGGCCTCATTCAGACACTTCGACATCATCGATTCTACAGCCGTTCCAAGGGGCGATCAAGGCCGCCATAGCTCGAAGAATTCCACAAGAAGTCCAAAGGAGATCACACTTATCTTAATTTTATATTTAATCGTTCATAAACCGCTTCTGTAAGAATTATGAGTTTTCAATCCATGACTACCTTTATTAATTCTTGCTGTGTTGTTTCTATGAGCGAGTAAGCACTTCGAGTGCTGGCCTAGTCATGAATCTACTATCGTTATAATGTTTGTTTCCTGTTAGATCATGGTTTCATTGGATATCCTTTGACTATCATGTAACCCTGGGTTTTGGTAGTATTGCGGGTGGTTTAGATCATGTTAATCATATTATTAGATTACCAATTGAACATGGGATTAGCAAGGATACTAGGGTACGTTTGACACCCTATCCTTAGTGTAGGAACTAACTCTATCACTTAATGTACTTAAAAAGCACATGAACTCTTTTAGAGAGGGTTAATAATCTGTATAGGTTATTAGACTAGTTCTTGTGATAGTTGGGATTAATCATTTTGGCCTGGTTGCCCTACCTTCGTGACTTTCAGGGATTCGAGATCGCAGAAATTATAGGACAGACAAAAGATATCTATTGGTCTGTCAACTTTAGAAACCACTAATGTAATCATGGTGTAACATTGCACAGGAAAATGTAATTATAACGGTAGTAATGAATAGGCTAGGTTAGCACGCTTCTCTCCTTGATATATTCTATTACTTTTAATTTTCGCAATTTACTTTCCTGATATTTTCATAAATCAACTTCAAACCTTAGCTCTTGGGACGACCTCGGATTTACCATATCTACACTACTCACGATCGGGTTCTTTGCCCGTTAGTGCGTTTCTTAGGTGAATCGGGCTTTATAAATTTAAAACTTGAATAAAATGTATTTTAAAATAAAATACGCATAAGCCTTCCTACTCGGTCCACTAGTAAACAAATTATCATAAGAAGTACCTTAGTTTTTTAGCCCATCATTTTCATCATGCAGTGTATCCTTATTCACGAACAAATTTACATGAGTAAAGTTAGTATGCGACGAATTCACACCATCACTGTCCATACCAACTTCATCAACCGTGTTTTAGATTTGAGCAGCACCCATGCCACTCGGAACACCATTATCGCCCTGATTCTTTTCTTTCACACCCCTCCCTCCCCAACCCTTTTTTTACTTCAAAAACCTCTTTCCATTCCCTAGACAAACATACCCTACCTAAGTAGCAGCAAAGTCCCAAGAATCGCCAACAATAATGCCCTAACACATGAATCCAACTACGCACTCCAAGAATGATTAGTCCGAAACCTCTGCTTATTTATCAGCCAATGAATTTTGCTTCTCCTTCACACCCCTCCCCACCCCACTCCCCTTCTGACTCAAAAACCCTCGTTCCATACATAATGCATTTAAACCCTACGCAACCAGTGGCACAATCAAGAAGAAGGACTTAGCGTTAACAGCAAAACGATTCAACAAAACCTAAACGGAATTACAACCCTAAATCACAAAACAAACCCAACTAGTTGCGATTAACCAAGAGATTAATAGCAGACCACAGAATCAAGTTTGCGCTTAGAACAGAATTACGAGTAGGGAAGAATTGAGATCAATCAGTTAGGTTTAGGGAAGAATTGAGATCGATCATTTTTGGTGCGAGTATAGAGTATTTACCTTGCGTTCTAATTATGGAAGCAAACTTTTTGTTTATTTTGTTAGTTTTTTAAAAACGGATAAACTATTACACACATATAACACCTATTTTACATATCATACCTCACAAATGTCTTTAAAAAAATTTATGCCCACGAACTGGGTCACTTAAAAGCATTAAATTAGGAGAATGTTTGAGAAATTGCTTGACACAAGCATCTTCTAAGAATTGAAACAGAAGTTGATCCCCTTGGTTTTGTATCAATCGTTGGGCACACATAGACCTCATACACAAATTGCGATTTTTCCACACGATATTGTTGATCTCGTTTCTAAATTTATCCTATGCAAATGGACTTTCATGAAGCAAAGTGAAAATGTGTTTAGTCACGTTATAGCTAATTGGCCATTAGGTGCTATTAACTCTTTCTTTATTACTGAAAAAGTTGATTACTTTAATATAACACGCTACACCATTTTAGCTTATTGGGTCTGGGTAGGGATCAAGTGAGAAAAAATTTAAAATGAGAAAGATGACAAATAATTATAACAATGTCCAGTTGAATTAGATGCATCTTTATTCATTTAGATGCAACCTAACTAATTTCAAAAAAGATCTTGAAGTAAAAACGATATAAAGTAGTATTTGCAAAAAAATTGACCCGCATAGGACGAAAAATACTTAGTATTCGCCTAACTTAATGAAATGCATGTATCTAATATTTATCTAGAAATTACATTATGATGCATCTAAAAGATTTGTTATGCTTAGAATATTATGATTAAACCTCTTTTAAAAAAAACCTTTACATTAGTACAATAGTACGTATTATCATTAAGGCATATTCGCCACCATTTACGCCAACCTTTGCTCATTTTGTTTATTTTCTCGACTAATCAGGTAATTGTATGTCACTACCGGAAAAAATATCATTGAACCGTATGTTGAACGATTCAAACTTCAATCTAGCTTCTAAAACAAAAATTTGTATATTAGAACCGAAAAAAATTGAGCCCCCCTTAACACAAATTTCTAGCTCCGTCTCTGCATGCAATGACTAAGGTTCCTAAATTAAAGTATACATATGACTATTTGAAGATGTCTTTATTATTAGAGTACATATTACATTTAATGTAATCGGCCCATTGGCCCAAGCCCATAGTCTAGAATATTCTGTTGTATCATATATATAGGTTGACTATTATCAATAATAATTAATCAAATCAATATTAATTTCTATTATCTCTCATGGTAATCAGAGCCTAAAATTAATCTTCTCGTAATCTTCTCTTTCTTTTTCTCTCATAACACGCTCCTCACCTCTCTCTCCCATCAAATAAAAAAAAGTTACTTCTCATCGACGAGTACTGTTCATCGACAATTACTATTCATCGGCGAGTACTGTTCGTAGGCGGGTACTGTTCATCGGAAAAAGAAAAAGAAATATTGTTCTTATGGCTTCTCATGATCAACAATGGTATATGGATACCGGAGAAACTTCTCACCTTTCATTTCACACCGGTAACATTCAAACCTCTTTTCTTAATCGTAATTTTCATTCAGTTATTGTCGAAAATTGATCATCTATACTTGTCACCCACTCTGGACATGTACAAATCCATAATCCATATCGCCCACTCTACCTTAAAAATGTTATTGTCACACCAAATATAATTAAAAACCTTGTTTCTGTACGTAAATTCATCACTGATAATAAATGCTCCATTGATTTTGATCCCTATGGTTTCACTGTACGAGATTATCATACCCGTCAAACCCTTCTTCGTTGTGACAGCACGGGTGATCTATACCCCTTACACTTTGCCGCCTCAGCCTTTGCCCTTCTTACTAATAATCATTCCCTTTGGCATTAAAGTCTTGGTCACCCCGGTGACAATGTAATTCAAACCCTGTCATCACGTGGCCTTGTGTCTTATAATAATCAAAACACTCAACACTTGTGTCGTGCCTGCCAGTTAGGGAAACAAACAAAACTTACTTTTCAACGATCTACCTCTATTGTCACATCTCCCTTTGACATTATTCACTCAGACCTTTGGACATCCCCTGTCTCTAGCATGGGTGGATATAAATACTATGTCCTTTTCTTAGATCAATATTTACATTTTTTGTGGGTCTACCCACTTCACAGAAAATCTGATGCACAATCAAAACTTCTACACTTTCGTGCATTTGTAAAAACCCAATTCAACCGTGAAGTTAAAGCTTTCGAATGTGATCATGATGGATAATTTGACAACAACTCCCTCCATGAATTATTTGCCACTAATGGCATTCAATTTTGTTTCTCATGCCTACGTACATCTCAACAAAATGGCAAATCTGAACGCATAATTCGTATTATCAATAACGTAGTATGTTCTCTTCTCTTTCAAGACCGTATTCCTCCCGAGTATTAGGTCGAAGCACTACTTACTGCCGCTTACTTACTTAATATCCTCCCTTCCACCTCTATCAATAATGACATCCCTTACACGAAATTATTTAACAAACCAACCTCTTACACCCACCTTCGCACGTTTGGATGCCTTTGTTACCCTTACACCTTTTTACCGCACAAACTTGCCCCTCGCACCACACCATCTATTTTTCTCGGGTACCCTTACAATCATCGTGGATATCGAGCTAGACCTGAACAACCAACAAAATCATGCAATTCGCTGTCAAGTCACATTTGACGAAACTGTCATTCCCCTTCGGCTCCATGACTCCAACTCAAACCCTCTCATACCAATTCCATCACATACTGGTTATAGACCAGACCTAAATATACTACCTGGTTCTCTATAACCTTGGCTCTGGATACCAATCTGTCACACCCCCAAACGGCGCCTAGCCGGAAACACGTATCCAGGGGCGTGACGTCATACTATACACTACACAAGATACAAAGAACGACCTCTAAGGGTACGTTTGAAAATCCAACATCGTTGCATTAATTAAAATAGTTAAAGTTTTACATAGGCCAAAAAGATAATATGCGGAAACGAATAAAGGTTTTAAAGTTTGACAACGATGTTAACAATAATAATTATTATTCTTGAAAATCGGTCCAATGCAAGGAAACATCATAAAGCAAGCAAAGACATCCATAGCTAAGCACCTGAGGAAAACAAGCTAAAACGGCCAACATAAAGTTGGTGAATTCATAGGTTTGAATTTAATAATAAAAGTGGACCACAAGTTCACAGTACGCACGTGACAGTTATAGGAGATGCAACTTCACATAAAATAAATTTACTGTTGCGCTAAGCTCATGACACCGAAGCTCAATTTAAATGGAAGCATTTTATATGCCAAATAGAATTCCTCGCCCTAAAGGTATCTGACCAAGATCACCTATTGACATTCATACATGGTATATATCCGTTTGTTCGGTACCACCGAAACTAGTAAGCGCTACTTACCTGGATAGGGATAATTAGTCCCAATAGATCTATTTACAACATTCACGCTCACTTAACCAATACGGTCGGCTAAGCATTTGACGGTTCATGATAATTTGAGCATTAATGGTCTATTCGCTACTTAGGAAACATATAATCAGGAAAAGGCAACGTAAAGTAACTGTGTCATAGTTTAAAAACAAGCAATGTTTCTCACCCCAAAATAGTAAAGCAAAAGTAGTAAAACATGGGGCTATGAACTCACCTTTAGAAAATGGTGAGATAAATATCAGGAAAGATATATAATGCCAAGAGGTCCTACTTGAGACCTAAATCAATGACGCGTCTTAGAAAGACGGAAAATATACGAAACTTGAACGAATCGTTTATGAAAGAAGAAGACATCCATGGGTGTTTGTGCATTGGTTTAATTAACAAAACATGACTTAAATAAATTATAAAGTTTGTCGTTAAGTTTTGGCGTTTAACTAAAACTTACTGTTTTTAGCAGGTTTCTATTTTAGGAAAGTTTTTAGTTTCAAAACGTTAATACCGTCCCTTGTATTTGTTAAGTTTCCATGTTTTCAAAATGCACTAACTAGTC
>BQNB010178606.1:0-12854 GCA_026074375.1 Tanacetum coccineum
TTAAAGCAATGTTTTTCAGGGGATCAATAAGCACAAGGTGCAATGGATACATTGGTGGTTTTGAATTGGATAGCATGCACTAAAGATTTTGTCACATTTCATTTTGTTGTCTGTTATGGGCTGAAAATCTTTGTATTTTGACCAAGTGAACAAGTTAAGCTTCGGGCTTATGTAACAATTATTGTGTTAAATCCAATGTATCATTTTCAAACGACTTTTTGGTCGTTCTATATATATCTTGTGTTGTTGATCTATGAAGTAACACGCCCCGGAACCTTATTCCGCTGCGACCCAATTTGGGGGTGTTACATTGTATGTTGGTCAAAATAAACCAATAATGTATCATCTTGTATAAAGTGATCGATATCACCACTATTGTTGTAAAGTATGTATATTATGGATGTTTCGGAGTTGGTCGTTATGAGAACGCCAACTAAGGTTGTTCGATTAATCAGTTGATCAAGGCATTTATCTTTTGTGTCTTCTTCAAAGGATGGTCGGAGAAGTTACTAGCGACTATGTACCTTATTTGTTTAGATTTAATCTATTTGCTTTGTTATTTTTATTTAACACCAATTATTTTTCCTTTCCTAATCCATATCCTTTGGTTCGCTCGAATGAGGATGCGAGCAATCACATGTATCTATTCCATCGTTATGGATGTGTATGTGTGATTTTGTCCTCCTTGTTGGTGTACTTTCGTTGGTGAAAGGATTAGAAGATTCCATAACCTTTATTATTCTTCATCCTAACCTTTGGTTCTACTCGAATGAGGGATTGAGCAATCATGTGTGTCTATTCCATCGTTATAGATGTGTATATATGATTTCGTTTCCCTTGTTGGTTTACAACTATTGTGAAGATTACTAGTCCTATTCTTTAGCTTATTCAAGTTAAGAAGTTATCAATCACATATGTCTTATGGATGTGTATGTGTGGTTTCATCCCCTTTTCTAGAATATTGGTATCGATAGAGATTAGAAAGAATGATCAACCCTTAAAACCTTAACCCAATTTACCTTTTTAGACTTGTTACTCCTTAGCTTTAGTGGTGGAGATGTGTATCCTTGCCAAGCTTATGATAGAATACTCGTCACGACCGAACAATTGAGCGAATTACTTAAATGTTACCACATAGATTAGTTGAGTAATTTGAGTGTTTTCATTTTCTTATTTCATGAGGTGTTTAGTTGTGTACTACTAATTCAACAAATAATTGCTTAAAGGAAAAATCCTTGACTACGGTTAGGATACATTTTCATAAGTTTTCTAAAGTTTACTTGACGACAAGTAGGATTCAAGTGGGGGGATATTTGATGACATCAAATAACGTCACTTTTATAGCATCATTTATCCCATGTTTCTTACCCATTTTGTATAATTATTGCACGAATTGTTACTTAGTTGCTTGAAGTTGTTATTTGTAGTAATTATGGAGTAATTGGTGAAGTTATGCTAAAAGGCACGCATTTTGAAGCTTAAACTAATAAATCTGAAGATCACTGTTCTGACAACCTATACGATGTATCCATCAAAGAAGATACGGCGTATCCGTGACTGCACTTCACAAGAAACCACAAATATTTGAAGCCTTATACGCCATATCCAGATTATTCTATAACCGTATTGACCTCAACTAATACGGCGTATCGACGATTTTCCAGACCCTATAAATACAAAACCCTAAATACGATTTTAGAGTGTGCTTAAATATATTTTCAAAACCCTAACCACAAAAGTTAATTTTCAGAAGGCAAGAAGAGCAAAGAAGGTCTCGCAACGTGCTTAATTCCATAGAAAACACCTTGTAACTCTCATACTCTAATAATCATTCAATTTTTGGTATCATTCATTGAACTCGGTTAGGTTACCTTGGTTGATTCGATTATTATGTTTGTATTCGATACAATGGTTATTGGTAAATACCTTTAGGTATTAGCCATGTTTTTGAAAATTTAATGTTTGGTTTATTTATATCGATTTGCATGCTTATTACGTTGGATTTTGTTTATGTCTATCAAAATATACTCGTTTATGAGCTAATGTATGCACCTATCAACAACTGGAACTAGTTGGTGCTGACCAAGTACGATTAGATGCCTGATAGCTCTCCATATTTCGATTTATATAATCAAGAATCATAGAAATCACAAATAATGACCCTATCCATACCATTGTTTAGTGAACACGTTTGGACTAGCATGTGACCCTAGTAATCAACAATGAAGTTTTGATTCCCTTGGTAAGGACTCGGATAGTGAACTACTAGTATATAAAGAGCTGATAAGCAATAAGTTAGTAAAGTCTCGATGAGCTAGGGTTTAATAAGATCACCATTATTAATCTCCTAAGATAAAATTGACAACTAGAACCTTAATGTGAATTCGTTTAATTGTGACATAAATACATGTATAGGTTATATAGTTTTTTTTTATTTTTAAGAGGAAAAGAAGGGTATCCCCTAAATATAGGAATGATATGCCCCTTCGATATAAGACAATCATTGCACTAATGAACAAACCTGCGTTATATTTGATTAATCATGCTTAATACAGTTTCCTTATAATAGGCTTGACCGCTCTTCTATCTTCTGATTATCAGCTTGCGCGTGTTATCATGGCTAAAGTAGATTTAAGTTACCACCAAAACCTGTGCCAGTCTCTCAGACTGAAACCCTCCTTCACTTTAGAATTAGGATTAACTTAGACTAGAACTAATGTAGACAACTAAAATACTGGTAGACTTAGGAATTAACGCTCTCACTCTTAGTGACTGACACTCTACTTACCAACGAACCTACAACTGATCGGGTACACTACTCGTTAGTGTTTGTTAATAGGTAAATCGGCTAAATATATATGTAAAACTTGATAATAAGTATTATCTACGCACAACAACACATCAGTGATCATGGGGGTGTCCCACAATTTAAGGGGTGATTTCCGGGATAATGTACCACGATCTCTACCTTGGCAGGAAAGCTTTGGTAGAGAGGGAGAACGTGGGTTTAAACTCGACCAAGTCTGACCTCTTCCCTAGTTTTGTCAAAGACCTCACCGCGAAGGGTATGGGTCTTCGCGTGACGGATTTCCATACTGGTAATCATCGTGAAGATGATTTTACACCACTAGAAACTATTCGAAGGTTCCTAGGTATATTTAGGAGTAGATCCCTTTCGAGCTCGAAGGGAAGGCCTTCGAGCCGAAGGGGAGGGTACGTCATCCGAGACCCAACACATCATACCCTAAAAGTGACTATCACCAAGTTGGTTGGAACTATTTAATGCAACAAGGATACCAATTTCAACCATCCAACTTCATTCCTTATGGATCTTGTCCTCCATATCCATACATGAACCAACTAAATGGCATGTATAATGCTAACGGACCCATGAGATATTGGGGACCAAATGCTTAAGTTCTTTTGTGATTTTAGGTACGCCTGAAAGTTAAGTTAGAATCGGATGAATGGATCAAAGATAGTGGATACTCAAGACATATGACGGGCAACAAAGATCTTTTCTCAACCTATAAAGCTATCAATGGAGGTAACGTAGTGTTTGGTAGTAACAATAAAAGCAAAATCATCGGCAAATGTATGATTACTCATAACTCTCTAACTATTCGTGATGTTGGCTATGTACAAAATCTTAGCATTAACTTACTTAGCATAGGTCAAATATGCGATAAAAAGTGCAAGGTACTCTTTAGTGAAACCGGTAGCCAAATTCTTAAAAACGGCATTACCATAGGCAGAGAAATTAGGAAAAATAGCCTTTACATAATGAAAATGGGAAACTCACCTAAAGATAGTCTTTGTCTAACCTCAATAGATGATACTTCGACCTTATGGCATCGAAGATTGGGTCATGCCAATATGCGACTTATTCAATCGCTATCATCCAAAGAGCTTGTTAGAAACCTACTAAAGCTAAAATTTGAAAATCATTTTTGTGACACTTGTAACATAGGAAAGCAAGTACACAAAATCCATAAGGCTAAAAATATGGTTTCAACTACAAAATGTCTAGAACTTGTACATATGGACTTGTTTGGTCCGTCGGCCGTTCAAAGTTATGGAGGTAACTTCCATTCTTTGGTCATTGTCGATGATTACTCAAGATATACTTGGAGTAGCTTGTTAAAACATAAAAATGAAGCTTTTGATCATTTTGAAATTTTGAGTAAGAAAATACAAGTTCAAAAGGGCTTTCCCATTGTGTCAATTCGTACGGATCATGGTCGGAAATTTGCTAATGAAGTACAATTTGGAGCTTTTTGTGATGCTAACGATATCACCCATAACTTTTCAGCCCTACGTACTCCACAATCAAATGGGGTAGTTGAATGTAAAAACCGGAACTTTCAAGAAATGAGTCGGACCATGCTTAATGAATAATCTATTCGTCAAAATTTTTGGTGTAATGCCGTCGACACCTCCATATATATCTTAAATAGGATTTTAATTAGGCCTTTCCTTTGAAACCCCCCCCCCCCCCTCATGAGCTTTTCAAAAGATAAGAAGCCTTCATTAGAATATTTCAAAGTATTCAGTAGTAAATGCTTTATTCTTAATACTAAAGATTATCTTACTAAATTTGACCCTAAGTCTACCAAAGGCATCTTTCTTGGTTATTTACCAAATAGTAAAGATTATATTATTCTAAATAAAGAAACCACAAGGATCGACGAATCCTTAAATGTAAGATTCGACGAAAGTCCCCCTCCTAAATCATCACCTTTAGTAGATGATGATATAATTGAAATCCAAATCATAGAAAATCAAATATAAGATATAGAAGATAAGGAAAATGGACCATTAAACAAAGAAACTGTTAACATCAAAGAGGCTAAAAATCATCCCTTAGAAACGGTCATTGGAAATCTAAACGAGAGAACTCTAAGATCTTAAGTTCAAAACCAAAGTAACTTCTATTGTTTCGTATCTTCCGTCGAACCTAAAAACATTAAAAAAGCCATTAAAGACGAAAGTTAGACTATGGCTATGCAAGAAGAACTAATCCAATTTGTAACAAACGATGTTTGGAGTCTTGTTCCACCACCCGATAATCAAACCGTAATTGGTACTAAGTGGGTCTTTAAAAATAAATTAGATGAAATGGCGTCGTATCCAGAAACAAAGCTAGACTTGTCGCACAAGGATACAACCAACAAGAAGGAATAGATTTCAATGAAACCTATGCTCCCATAGCAAGATTAGAATCTATAAAAATCCTATTTGCTTATGCTTGTGCATATGACTTTAATCTTTTTCAAATGGATGTCAAAAGTGTTTTATTAAATGGTTTTACAAACGAAGAAGTCTATGTCGCTTAACCTCCCAGATTTGTCGATTTCAAAAAACCTAACCATGTATTCAAACTCAAAAAGGCTCTTTATGGTTTTAAACAAGCACCCAAAGCTAGGTACGATAGACTCAAGGCCTTCCTCCTTGATTAAAAGTACATCATGGGCTTGGTAGATAACACTATATTTACCAAGAAAAGAGACTAACATATCATCATTGTCTAAATCTATATAGACGACATCATCTTCGGATCAACTTGTCAAGACCTTTGCGATGATTTTTCTAAAATCATGCATGACGAGTTCGGAATGAGCATGATGGGTGAATTGAATTTCTTCCTTGGTTTACAAATCAAGCAACTAGAAGATGACATCTTTTTCAACCAATCCAAATACATTAAGGAAATGTTCAAGAAGTTTGGTCTAGAAGACTCCAAACTCATCAAAACTCTTATGTCATCCAAAACCAAACTCACCCGAGAAGAAGACGGGGAATCCATTAACGACACAAAGTATCGTGACATGATTGGTAGCCTTCTCTACATAACGGCTAGTCGGCCGGACATCATGTTTAGTGTTTGTCTATGCGCCCGTTCTCAAGAAGATCTCAAAACCTCTCATCTTGAAGCGGTAAAAAGGATCTTTAGATATATTATGGGAACAACTCATTTAGGACTATGGTATCCCAAAGGAACGAGTGTAGAAACCATAGTTTATGTTGATTTTGATCATACGTGACACTATGTCGATCGTAAAAGTAGAAACGGTGTGTGCACATTCATAGGATGTTGCCTCACATTGTGGTTCTCCAAGAAACAAACCGCCCTAGCCATTTCCACCACCGAAGCCGAGTACGTATCCGTCGAAAAAGCTTGCCAACAAGCGTTATGGATGAAACAAGCCTTAGTTGACTATAACACTAAACTAGATGACATACCCGTCCTTTGTGACAATAAAGGTGCCATCGACCTAAGAAAAAATCACATTCTTTATTCCCGTACCAAACATATAGAAATCCATCGTCACTTCCTTTGAGATAATGTCCAAAAAGGAATCTCAATTGAGAAGGTCTCCTCAGAAGACAACATCGCCGATATTTTAACCAAACCTCTCAAAAGAGAACCTTTCAACCTTCTTAGACTAGGTCTCGGCCTCATGGAACCAAACGCCTAATTAACCACCATGGTACGTATTTTTTTCTTCCTCTTTCTGAGTCTAGGAATCTATTTATGCACTAAAAAATAAGACTTTTAGGATTTTTCATCATTCTACTATATGTACGCGTTATATACTTACTATATGTATGCATTCTCATCATTGAAATATCCTTTCGTTACTCAAAACCCGAAAGCATCTTTCAAAAACAATTCTCACGACTAGGACACACATGAAATTTTTTATTGCATTGTTTAATACAAAGTAAAAATGTTTTCATTCATGCATCATATATCTCTTGAACGCTTAAGGAAATACATAATCAATATGCTTTTCCGGGTATGTTCAATCGTAGCTATATCAAATCAAGGAGACTTTGGGTTATCTTATAATTATATTTTCTTTTCTTTTGAGTCGAGATAACTGCACCTCCACAATGTTTTCATATAGACACACACTAGAACAAATTGTTTTTTACAATTATGCAGATGCCGGTTCCCTTCATTATTGAAGGCCGGTTCCATTCTGCACATGGAACCGGCATAACCGGTTGAACAATACAACAACTTAAACCCGGATTTTAAACTTCAAATCTTACTTTTTCCCACCAAATTCAACCTATACCATATAAGTAGACCTTAAAAGTTAACCTTAGGGAAAATCTAATCATTAGATCTTTATCAAAATAAGAGATATTGCATTTAATCATTCAAATTGTTGTTTTATAAATAGCTACCTTGTCCCAAACATCCCTTCACCCATCCCTATCAAGTATTTTACTAACCTTACAATGCCAAAGTCAAACAAAGATAAGAAATCAGCCAATGAGTTCAAACGTACCGCTAGAATAAGTGTCTGTGCATGTTGCTTTGTCAACCCTCGACCCGCTTCTCCTCCCTATAAAAACTTGTCTCCACCCACGGATTACCAAACGGCTCCACCATCGAGCCCCATTATTTCTCCACCACTTTCTCGCATCACATCACCGGGAATCTCACAAAGCAAACTCTCGAACACTCCCAAGACAACTCCTTTACCGTTGACTTCTCCTCCACCGGCACCATCTTAACCATCCAAACAATCTTCTCCTCTAGCCATTAACTTGGAACCCATTGAACTAATATTTTCTACTCCTCCCATATCACCTCACCCATTCTTTGATTCACTTTAGGACTTGCATCCATGAACCGCCAATCCACCACCACCACAACCCTTGTTTGACACAATCGAGAGTTTGGCTAACTAGCCACCACTTCCCGCCATGGAACCATCTCTTCCAATTCCGCCACTGGGATCAAACATTCCCTTTTCTATTCTCACTAATTAAATGTTTTGTGATCATTGTCAACCCACGCAAGTCATTGCCAATGTTCTTCGTGATGAAATGAGGTTCATCCTCAACCACATTCTCGAGCGCCTCGACGTAGGAAATGAGGTTCATCCTCAACCACATTCTCGCCCACAAAAATAACTCTTAGGTTAGCTTAACGTAGGAAATGAGTAAAATAATATGTGTTTTTAAAAAAACTAATCCTTATTCTTAGTTTTTCCCATTCTTATATTAGACTTTATGTCACAAAAATGGTCGATCATTTTATTGCAAGGAATCAATGTTCTATAATCTGATTGTATTGTGTGTTTATTTCGTGTAATTACCGTAATTATATTTGTACAAACCATTTTTCAAAAAGTCAAAATCTTGATTTTATGTACAGTAACCGGTTCCCACGACAATGAAGGCCGGTTCCCTCTCTCAGAGAGAACCGTCCATGCCGGTTCTATAGTAGCATATTATTGCTTATTTCTTTTAATATTTGTCTTGTAGGTACTCTCAAAGCAAGGGGAGCTTACCCCTATTGATTCACTATTTTTTTATAGCATTACATTCCCTCTGTTAGAGGATGCCTCTATCAAGGGGAGCATTGCAACTCGATTCTCTGCAAATCAACTCTTATTATGGCATTCGATTCGCTTCGGATTGACTTACGACTATACCATTTGCATTTGATTCTATTTGAATCAACTTACACCAATACTTGTTATAGTCTTGCATAACCAATCTTTTTGTTTTGACAGAAAGGGAGAGAAGGGAAGTAAGAAGTCCATAATTTAATACTTCTCGCTTAATCACTTTAAGTCTTTTACTTCAACAATATTATGTTTTGTCATCAACAAAAAAAAAGAGATTGTTAATACAAATAAACTAGTAAAAAACGTTTATCTCTATCTTACGATCTTCTCATGTTTCATCGATAACAAAACATAAATCGTTGCAAGTAATCACTTAAACATGTATCACTTAAACTAACCATTTACACATGTATTTTCATTTCTTATTTATATCATTAATGACATAATCATCTTACCATATCTTAGTGAAATCTATCAAGATTACACATAATCTTTCAAGATTTGGCAATCTAAAATTCGAATTTTATGACAGGCTGCCGGTTCCATCACTTAACATTGGCCGGTTCCATCTAGTTAAAGGAACTGGATAGAACCGTGCTACAGGGCAGCCGGTTCCATAGGCTTATAACGGTCGGTTCCCTTCTGCAGATGGAACCGGCAAAACCATGCTACAGTGCAGTTTTAGGCCTATAAATAATGAGCCATTTCTCATGTTTTCCTCATTAATTCTCATTCTAATCTCTCTAACAATCTGATCATTCTCTCATTTTCAGTTCTAGATTGTTTCATACATTATTTGTAGGTAATTCTCTTTGTAAAAGAAATTGCTAAAATAGCATACGAGACGATCAAAGTTCAAGCAACCTTGTTTCGCATCTTCATCACATTATCATGATGATATTTCTGTATCTTGTACATCATCTAGTAGTTGTAGTATCATTCATCATCCTTGTAAAAGAAGTGTGATTGCATTGGGTTGATTATACTTTTATTAGAATCCGGTATTTAGCTTTGTGCCGTTAAAAGCTGTAAGCGACATTGTGAGGCTTCTCCGCTGATTGAAGGAGATTGGTGACTAGTGTTTACGAACTCTCGAGTAGGTGACTCGGGGAGTGGAGTAGGGCAAGGAAGGTGTCCTTATAGCCGAACCACTATAAACACTTGTGTCTCAGGTTTATCTTTCTTACTCTCTATTCGCTTGCATTTTATATTTAATATCTTCAGCTTCACATAAGTTCAAACAAACTTTTGAAAAAGCATATTTTAAATTGGTTAAGATATTCAAAACCACCCCTCACCCCCCCCCCCACCACCCCAACTCTCTTCTAAGTTTTTCCACAATTACCGAACTAAATATTCATAGTGTAAGCATCAAGATCAAGAAGAAAGCATTTTGTGCAGCTGAGAAGTTTAAAGGAGCTTACACATAGTAGGATTAAGAAGTAAGTTTTTCTATACACCTTTTTCACATGTTAGTTAGGTTATATTACTGTATAGGAAGATCCGACTATTAAGGTTTTGGTTTGTATGATTTTATCTATTTATTTCTCGCAGTGCATGTACATAGCCATGCAAGTTACATAGCAGGTTCATTAATTACATAGCAGGTTCATTAATTACCACCAGAACCTACATTAATTACATAGCAGGTTCATTGTTGATGGACACGGAAGGGGAGACAGGTCCAAACTTACCCGCAGGCTCCCTAGGTATGAAAGTCAAGTCTTGATCATTTCCATCAATCACGAAATTCCTGAAGGGAATCTCTGCAAAACAAGAAATGGAAAGATATGTTATTAGCAGAAAAGAAGAAATAAATGTTGGATTAATCGTTTATAAGTCGAGTTCACGTATGCATGGCTGGAACAGTTTGGGTTCATAAGTCTGCATGTTTATGTCTTTTACTAAATAATATATTATTGGTACTAGTTTGACCCATTCTCCTGGATATGCACGTTGAGGAGAGTAGTGGATTAGTAGTATGTACCGGTTCTTTAGGAGTACTTAGTAGGTAGTTTATTGTTCCTTGTTTTATGGTTTCCCACGTTGGTTTGTAAGGCTATATATAGCCCATCTTTTTGTTGAATAAAGTAAGCATTTCCAGTACTACTTTCATATATCTGAGTTGAGAGTGAGAGGAGTGCTTCAAATCTACATTTGGTATCAAGAGCTTCGTTCGATTAAAGGCTGGTTTGAGAGTCGGTTCCAAGTAAAGGTGTAGCCCTTAGGGGCGGACACAGCGGAACCGGGTTTGTCTTTAAGGGACGATGGGTTGTTTTTGTGTTGATCAGCTTCTTGTGCGCAGTAGAGCAGTGTATTCAATCATTTGGTATTTTGTTCGTGATAGAGTATCTAACCGATGGGAGGTGCGTGAAAATCGACGTGAAGATCCGTAAAGAGGTGGATTTGGATTTTGTTTTCGTTTAGCTGGTTTTAAGAAAACGGTTTAAAAGCGGTAGCTCTGTTTTCTTGATCGGTTGTGATAGAGTCTTGGAACGGTTCTGATCAGAAAAAAGGGTTGGAATGGTTTTTTCAGCAGAAGACGAGGCGGGTGTTTCGGGACATCCATTGTCGTGGAGGAGACGGGGAGTACCGTTCGAGACGACGGGGGTGACCGGTGATGAACATAGGCGGTCCGTAGCTGTTAGTTATGATCAAATCCGACGGCAGGTTGTAGGTTACCGAGAAAATGGGGAGATTAACCGGGTCGCGGGATAAACGGACGGGAAGAGTCGGGAAAAGCAGGTAGCTTTGATTCGGTTCGTTTGGCGGGTGAAAGAAAACGGTAGAAGCGGGTGGCTTTGTTTTCTTGATCGGTGGTATAATGCTCTCGTGTCACAGAAGTGTTATGATCAAACGGGTTCTGTGTGGTGACAAACAATAGTCGGGTGCTGGTTAACATCATGGCGTTGGTAGTTCAAATCGGGTGGCTTTGGACGTGACCGGGGAAGAGGTCGTGGGTCCGGGAGGAGCCGAGATGGTAGTGAACGTGTCCAACGGGATGCCATGGTAGATGTTACACGTGTTGTGAACAATAAAAGGCGGCTGAGCTAGTGACTTGGATGTGACCGAGGTGGAGGTCGGGTGTCCGGGAAAGGTCTTGAACGCTCATGTGAACGAGCAAATAAACGATTAAGGGGGTGAATGTTGGATTAATCGTTTATAAGTCGAGTTCACGTATGCATGGCTGGAACAGTTTGGGTTCATAAGTCTGCATGTTTATGTCTTTTACTAAATAATATATTATTGGTACTAGTTTGACCCATTCTCCTGGATATGCACGTTGAGGAGAGTAGTGGATTAGTAGTATGTACCGGTTCTTTAGGAGTACTTAGTAGGTAGTTTATTGTTCCTTGTTTTATGGTTTCCCACGTTGGTTTGTAAGGCTATATATAGCCCATCTTTTTGTTGAATAAAGCAAGCATTTCCAGTACTACTTTCATATATCTGAGTTGAGAGTGAGAGGAGTGCTTCAAATCTACATTTGGTATCAGAGCTTCGTTCGATTAAAGGCGGGTTTGAGAGTCGGTTTCAAGATAAGGTGTAGCCCGTTGGGGCGGACACAGCGGAACCGGGTTTGTCTTTAAGGGACGATGGGTTGTTTTTGTGTTGATCAGCTTCTTGTGCGTAGAAGCTGTGTATGCAACCTTTGGTCATTTGTTCGTGATAAGAGTCTAACCGATGGAGGTGCGTGAAAAACGAACGTGAAGGATCCGTCAAAGCAGGTGGCTTTGGATTTTGTTCGTTTAGCAGGTTAAAGAAAACGGTAAAAGCGGTAGCTCGTTTTCTTGATCGGGTGAATAGAGCTCTTGGAACAGGTCTGATCGGAAAAAGGGTTGGGAATGTTTTACAGCAGAAGACGGAGGCGATAAGGTGTTTCGGGACATCCATTGTCGTGGAGGAGACGGGGAGTACCGTTCGAGACGACGGGGGTGACCGGTGATGAACATAGGCGGTCCGTAGCTGTTAGTTATGATCAAATCCGACGGCAGGTTGTAGGTTACCGAGAAAATGGGGAGATTAACCGGGTCGCGGGATAAACGGACGGGAAGAGTCGGGAAAAGCAGGTAGCTTTGATTCGGTTCGTTTGGCGGGTGAAAGAAAACGGTAGAAGCGGGTGGCTTTGTTTTCTTGATCGGTGGTATAATGCTCTCGTGTCACAGAAGTGTTATGATCAAACGGGTTCTGTGTGGTGACAAACAATAGTCGGGTGCTGGTTAACATTATGGCGTTGGTAGTTCGAACCGAGATGACTTTGGGCGTGGCCGGGGAAGAGGCCGTGGGTCCGTGAGGGGTCGAGATGGTTGTGAACGTGCCCAACGTGATGCCATGGTAGATGTTACGGGTGTTGTGAAGAATCAAAAGGGGTTGAGCTAAAGAAGACTTTGGACGTGACGAGGTGAAAGTCGGGTGTCCGGAAAATGTCTTGCTCGCTGCTATGAATGAGTTGCGCGAATAAACGATTAAGGGGGTGAATGTTGG
>BQNB010178607.1:0-12854 GCA_026074375.1 Tanacetum coccineum
AGTAGATGAGATAGGAATTGACGATTCCTCTAGATATCCTCCTGATGAATTTCAAGAGGATGATCCACCTAGACAATATCAAGTAGATTCTGACGTCTCATACTACATCATTCCTCATGGATGTTTACTCACTAAAATTACCTAAGAAAATCATGTTCCTGAAGTGATTGCTCCTAATGATCTTAAAATACCTCATACTAAAGGTCCTCCTGATCTAATCAACAATGAAGGGACACATGAACAAAACATTCAGAATGATCAAATGATCACTCAACCAACTGATGTACCATCAGGAAACAATACTGAAGTTTTAGGATCCATTACTGAACCTTTAGTCCCTGATGTCACTCAGTCTTACATCACAAATCAAGCCTCTACAAGTTCTCATCATGTTCCTCAGGATAGATGGTCAAGAGACCAACACATTAAACTTGTAAATATCATTGGTAATCCTAGTGAAGGCATGCTTACAAGAAGTATGGCTACCAAGCTTACAACTGCCTTAGCTAGTGAATGTCTATTTGTTGACTTTCTCTTTGAGATAGAACCTAAAAAGTTATCTGAGGCACTAAAGCATCCAGGATGGATTGATGCCATGCAAGAAGAGCTGAATCAGTTCTACAGAAACAAAGTATAGACTCTTGTTCCTCTCCCTTATGAAAAATAGCCATAGGTTCCAAATGGGTATTCAAGAACAAGAAAGATAAGCATGGTACAACCATAAAAAACAAAGCAAGACTGGTTGTACAAGGTTATAGTCAGGAAGAAGGAATTGACTATGATGAAACCTTTGCACCAGTTGAAAGGATAGAAGCCATTAGGATATTCCTTGCTTTTGCCACATACATGAACTTCAAAGTTTACCAAATGGATGTCAAGAGTGCATTCCTAATTGGTAAACTAAAAGAAGAAGTTTATGTCAAACAGCCTCCCGGCTTTGAGAGTAGTGAGTTCCCTGACTATGTCTGTAACTTGACAAAGCTCTTTATGGACTAAAACAAGCACCAAAGGCATGGTATGAGACACTCTCTACTTTCCTTATTCAAAATAAGTTTACCAGAGGAAGAATAGATAACACTTTGTTTATCTATAAATTAAAAGGAGATGTTCTTCTTGTTCAAGTGTATGTAGATGACATCATATTTGGCTCAACAAGTTATAAACTTTGTAAACAGTTTGAGAAATTGATGACAAAGAAATTTGAAATGAGTATGATAGGAGAACTCACCTACTTTCTTGGACTGAAAATCAAGCAGGATGACAAAGGAATCTCAGTTTGTCAAGAATTGTACACTAGGAACTTACTCAAGAAATATGAAATTTCTGATAGTTCCTCAGTGAAAACACCCATGGTTCCTCCAAATAACTTAGGTCCTGATTTAGCTGGCAAATCAGTTAATGAGACCTCATACAGGGGAATGATTGGGTCACTGATGTACTTAACTACAACAAGGCCTGATATCTAATTTTCCACAGTCCTATGTGCAAGATATCAGTCTAATCTAAAGGAATCACATCTGACTGATGTGGAAAGAATCCTCAGGTACCTGAAAGGTACTCCAACCCTTGGTCTATATTATCCAAAATGTTTAGGCTTTGATCTCAAAGGATATTCAGACTCAGACTATGCTGGTTGCAACATGGATAGAAAAAGCACCTCAGGTGCCTGTCAAATACTTGGTGGAAAATTGGTTTGTTAGAGTGCCAAGAAATAACAGTCAATGGCTATGTCCTCGGCTGAAGCTGAATATGTTGCTGCTGCTGGGTGTTATGTAAGTATCCTATAGATGAAAAGTCAACTCAATAACCATGACATCCATTATAAGATGGTTCCTATCTTTTGTGACAACACCAGTGCCATTACAATATCCAACAATCCAGTACTTCACTAAAGAACCAAGTATATTAATATTATGTATCATTTCATCAGGGATCACATCCTTAAAGGAGATATTGAATTACACTTCATCCCCACTGAATATCAGCTAGATGATATCTTCACTAAACCCTTGGATGAACCTACTTTCACTAGACTGAAAGCAGAATTAGGCATGTTGAATATTGATTAATCAGTCTCCCTGATTAATCATGTTTAGTATGGTGTACATTCTTCTCCCTGAAACTATCTCCCTCTCACTAGTAACACCATCACCAAGTTACAGTGTCCTCTCACCCTAATACCACCTGCACAACAGACCTGAATAGACATGTGTGTGTTTTTAAACACTGTACACAAAATCTACCATAGATGTGACCAGACGTGTCTTAGAAGAGAAATCCAGTGACGATACTACATACGCCTGTCTTCTCGTTGATAGTATACTGACTACAGGCACTATTATTGTTATCTATTAATTTCGACCCCTAACCATCTACTCTATATATTATTAAATATCATGTTACCTGTCACTCACATATGAATAATCATCATAACAAAAGCCCTCTATCACACACTTGTCTTACTCTCAGTATATCTGTCAATACCATATCGAACTCACACTTATATAACGCTCTAATTGGTTAACAATGATGTGCAACTTCCTGTCACACTCCTTAATCTAAAGTACACCTACACTACGTACTCAGTAATATTTACAAACAACAAGAAGCCGAATTCTATGTGATGACATACTCTCGCTCTAGAACAAGAACACGTACACTCACTCTATCTCGTTACTACACCCTTGTTTATCGCTACCTCTATCGTCCTCACATTCAACACATACCCTATCTCCAGTCCTCCCTAGCACCACCGTCCGTGTCAGTCGCGTGCAAATACATACTCTACCCCAACTTAAAAATATTCAATTCTCTGATATATTTCTGAGAGAGATATATATCACTAGCTATAAGCACCTAGGTGTGAGACAACTCTCAATAAGAAAACACTCTACTCCCATACTATATCCTGAAATCTCCACTTCTTTCGCTCACACACCATATATACACCATCCCATATGAAACCCCCATATAGACACAACTCACGATCTCATGATATATCTCCCTAGTAACATCACCTGCTCGTCATAGAGACTAAACTACTCCCCGACTCTACTAATAGTGATCACTATCTGACTCACTGCGATCGCTTCCATCATATTTATAAAAATGATAGGATCATATGAATAAGCAAACATCTGACCCTACAATAGCCTATTCTTACTCACCACTAATGTAACTAATAACTTCAATCGTTCTACACATTATCTCACACTCCCATCCTGAAACTCAATAAATAACCCACATCTCAATCAATACATTCCTCCCCTCAAACCAGATACTTATAAACATCTCCAATACTATTCTACACCCAACTAGTGACACTTCACTCACTATCACCACACATACCTGTAACACTGTCCCACAACTACGTACTATGACCTCATCACCCTGATCATCTGTCAAAGACTATTCGCAATAAATCATAGAATATACTTACATCCTCAACATGTCTATCTCCTACATCCATAAACTACCCTCACAATAACTCCAACACTCCACACCATTGTGCACTAGCTTCACCTTCTACACAACACCACACACCACCGTACTATCCACACTCTTGAGAATACTCTCCTCAGTTGTCTCCTCAGAGATTGTCAATCCATATATTTAGATAATCCTACATATACACAAACTACACCGCCACACTACATCCCTCTAAGTTGTGGAGAGTCATCACTGATGAATTCTTGTGCTCACAACAACATCGTGCACCAGTCAAGTATCCAGCCTATACATATCCACGTATAGATGACCTACACTCTCATGTGTATCCACTCCAATCAAACACCAAAAGTAATATAACACACTACATGTACTTATACCACAGACTACCCCTAGCACATACCCATCATGTCAACCACATCTACAGAACAACTCGCCTACTAAAAACTCGTACACCATAGACCTCTATGCAATAGCACAAATCCCCAAACCTCTCATATCACACCATAGTAATCTATGTGACTGCACTCTAATAGAACACCCCTACCCTTCCAACACTATATATGTGTCATCTAAAAATACACAGTCCATACCACACACTCCATACTACCACATCATCCGTCCATGACAGACCCTAAATAATATCTGATAATCATAATACACTACCTTTCCCAACTTACATCAAACTCACAATAAAGCTGCTCACACTCCTGTAATGCAACAACCCCCATGAATTAATATGAGGTGTATCACTATATCCTAAATAGCGCTCACATATAGATCTTACTAACCTCACATATGCCAGATAACACAATATCAACACCACACCCACACCACTCACTCCTACTCACATACATATCTCCCGCTCCATCACACTCCCATATATTCAGTGTTCGATCTAGTTGTCTTAGAGTCATCACCTACAAACGCTTTGTCTAATCTTATAGAGTGCTTTCACTAGACGTCTACACTCTCATTCACATAACACTCACACATAATCCAGTGTCCCTCTCCACTCTAAAACTACCTAACACCCATCATTAAATCCACTTTCTCAAAAAACAATCAATCCCCCCTCTTCAACCTACTTTAATCCCAACTAAACTTCCACTCAAACAAACCATATAAACCTATAACATTAAAATCCACACTTCACCCAAATTTAAACCACCAATTACCAACCAAAACCCACTTCCCACCCCTACCATTCCACTAATGCCATATTCAACTGCTACCTAATATGTCTAGACGCAACACTCAATATACATATTCCACGCCTATAACTCCCTACACCACAATAGAGAGATCATAGTGTGTCGTACACTCACTCTCCAATGTCTTTATCACAGTACACAACCATAGTCTCAATAACACATAATACACACGCTCCCATATATCATCATCTGTAGCTCCTCTCCATATGTGTATCACGAAAGACGACACAACTACAATGTTCTACCTCACTCTCCCACTTAACTAAACATCACTCCCAACAACCTCCCACCCACTCACTCACGAATCTCACACACACACAAGATCAAGACCCTTTGACTCAAGCATGTCACTCATCTAGACCCACATCTGTTCAAGTGTGTAGACGACATCTAACATGAGATATGTCATCATACACACACTAACGCGACATAATAGTGAGACTTATCAAGGGTGTGCTCTAGTACCATGCAGATATAATCTGTGTATGTACATGTGAGTGTAATTCACTAGTGTATAGAATCGAACATATCCCACACCATATATACTGTCGGTATACACACTGATCATGTCAATAGTTGTGTGTGAACCAGATCTACAGTTCAGAGAAGCAAGACATGTAACTTTGTGTGAACGCCACTCACCCTACCACATTCTAGACTCTCATACCCGCTACAGAGCACTGGCGAGTGTCCCCACAACTCAATACCTCATCCCGAAAACGCACCTGCGATATCATTAAATGTGGTTCTACCATGTAGCCCCACTACTACAAAGTGATAGAGAGTATGACAAGCTATCATGCACCCAAGGCATCCCAATCATACATAAATACACCTCATGTCACACGTGTGACGCCTACCACCCCTAAGACTACACTCTACATATCTGCTCTATAAGCATAGTAGTCCGACGTCGCATCAGTTGTGTGTGTGTGTCTTGTCAACTAAAGAGATATGATTCTCAGACAACCATCAGTCATCTTGATGTTGCACCAATCATATCCTCCTCCCTCTTCCCTCCAAAGTGTCCTCATACCATATATATACTTATCACACACACCAGTGATCTGAGAATTAATAATATCAACACACACAATACAACACAAACTAGAGACGAACATGTGAGAGAAATGGACTCCTCTATACATCAGTCGCCTTCAAAAACCTCAGACCTGACTACACCCCCCCCATGACTGCTCATTAAAAACCCAATGTGCTCGTCCCCGCTCTCTCTCTAAATACCCTGACATAAGTTGTTATAAGCCCTCAGCTCGCTCTCCTAAACCATAGAGATAGACCTACTTGTCTCACGTCACCACTTCACTACTGATCACCTACGAGAATACCAAAGACTACTAAACACAGAAAACTACGCTGTCTCATCACATGTGTGATACATCCACATAGTAGAAATCACGATCTAGTACTTTGAGAGCCTAAACCTTCGGACATAGACCACAGTGTTATGTGTCAGGACCTCGATCCAAGTACCTGTAGCTCAAATCACCATCTCACCATCTGAAGTCCCCCTTCTCGTCTCATGTAAGTACGAATGATCTACCATAGTGCTCAAGCCTCTCCTCAGTCAGTGTCGTCTCACTCTTTCCCTCGAGCGCTAGTCGAATTGTGTGAGTGAATCGAGTTGTGCCGTCTCTATACGTTGCGAAGTCCCCACTTTTACACCTCACATCACAATACATAAAAAAATAACATTCTCCCCTGAGCCACATGGGAACCTCAGATTGAATTTCTTTACGTGTGCCTTGTACACGGATGCCCACCCTGGACATAGCATTGATTTATTTTCGGGCTCCACGGATTGCCCCCATTGGACACCTCAGCAATCGATTAACTTTACGAGAGTACAGTTTTGTTTTTCTTGTTTTTTTTATTTGATGCCCACCTGGTCCCCCTCAGCATTGATTTCAATTTATAACAATAAACCTGTGTTTACGTTCAAAAACTAAACCAAGTATTGTATCTCCTCGCGAGATGTATAAATGAGTATATAAACCAAACAGGTAATCAACCATACAAATGCATTTGTAAACAAGCATGTATCCCCCTCGCGGGTTTATAAACATTTCAAAGATTGAAAAGCGAGGTTATGAAACTCACCTCGATGTTGAAGAACGATTGACAGATAGGCATCTAATATGCACAACACAACGGAAGACGAAACGGCTTGACCGAGGAGATGCAGCTTAACTTAACGGCTAAGTCCCACTAGCCTAGGATAATGTGTTTGGGTTTTCCGGTGAACGGTTACGTCAACGCGACACGTTGATAAAGTTTTAGATTTCCAAGTTGTAATAGTTTGGTGGTTGGTTAAATAAAATAAATCATAAAGTAAACGCAAAGTGTGTAATATATTCCGTATATATTACATATAAAAAATGAACAAGTATATAATTCAAATCGTGAATTATATAACAAAGAAAACCAATTAAATAAATAAAAAGTTCTCGTATAGATGTAAACGATGTTTTAAGGTTACAAATTATGTTAAAACAATGTTTGTTCAGCCTTTACGAAAATTATGATGATATTTTCTAGTTGACAATGATAAAATATAAAATAATATTTTATAAATATATATTTTGGTTTCCTCGACAGGTCGTGTCCAAAATAGTTGTCTCATTGTAAAAGTATAGTTTTCGTTCGTTGCTCAGATTATCGTATAGTTATATTTTAGTATATTTTTAAAATATAATTTAGTCCTTTTATCGGTTTCTAAAGTAATAACAGTTTTTGTGAATCATAAATATATATAGAAAATTATATAAATTTCATCATGACTTTTCCCGTTTATATAACGTTGCCCATGTTTATAAAATCTAATGTTTTCCACACTTTTCCAACAATGTTGCAATACTCACGTGTTTCAATTTATATATATATAAATGTATATATATTTATATATATAAATGTAAAGAAAAATGAGTAAAACCAAACACGCCCTTATGGTGAAACTGCTAACCCAAACGCCCCCTATAATTTTTTTCTGCCCAACCAAACACACCCTTATCGTGCTTCTGCTACACCAAACACACCCTATTCGGTGTTAACCACAAAACAAACACCCCTTGGGCTGTTACCATAAACCCAACGCACCCTAGTGGTGTTAAACCCAAAACTAAACGCCCTATTGGGCTGATTACCACAACCAAACGCACCCTATTGCTGAACCAGATCCAAACGCATCCTAGTTGTGCTTAATCCGAACCAAACACACCCTCGTGGTGTTTATTAAGAGCCAAACGCACCCTTATTGTTGCTAAATCAGAACCAACGCACCCTGTGCGTGTTATAACTAAACCAACGCACCCCATGGTTGTTTTTGAAAACCAAACGAATCCTCTATGGGTCGTTTTAAACCCAAACGCACCCCTGGTACATTATCATAAACCAAACGCAGCCCTCGGGCTGTTTTAATAAAACCAAAACGCACCCTAGGTGCGGTGAACAGTAAAACCATGCACCCTTGTGGTGCTTCGTGACAGCCAAACGCACCCTTTCGGGTTTAACCCGAACCTAAACGCACCCTTGTGGTTACCCTGTCAAACCAATGCACCCTCGTGGTGTTCTCGTCCGACTCGACGCACCCTTGGTGCGGTTTAACCCAGAAACAAACACCCCTCGGTGCGGTTTACAGCCGAGGACAAGCACCCTCTTCGGGTCGCAGCTGCAACTGAAACAACTACACCCTTGTGGCTGTTATAACCCAACCCGAACGCACCCCTTGTGATGGTGTTGACTGCCAAACGCACCCTTGTAGTGGTGGCAGCCAACCAAAACGCACCCTCTTTGGCATGAAAATCAAACGCTCCACTTTTGGTGGTTTAATACCACACGCACCCTTCGGTGTTTTTGTTGGAGGGTGGTGACGAGTTAGGGATGATGGTGGTGTTAATGGTGGCGGCGTGGTGAGGGTGACGGTGGGGTAAACGTGGTGATGTGGTCGCGGTGGTTGGTGGTGTGATGTTGGTGACAGCGGGGTGGCGTGGGAGTGGTGGGCTCGCGATGGTGATGGCGTGGCAGTGGTGGGGTGGTGGTGGCAGCGCGTAGCGACGCGTGGTGGTGGGGATCGGGTAGATCCGTTGATGAGGAGCATTTTTGGTTTCGATCGGAAAAGTCTGCCGGAAAAGTTTTCCGACGGCGGCGACATGGTGGTGGCCGGAATCCGGCGGCGGAGGGGCGGCCGAAAATGGGAGAGAGGGTGGTGAGATATGTGTGCGTGATTTGTTATAAAAAAATGAAATGAAAAAAAAAGTATAAAAGTTTTATTTATAATAAAACTTTAAAAATAAATGACAAGTTAATAATAGTTGAGGGTTACTTGTGTAAATATCTAATGTAGTTTTTATAACTTCCGGTTCGGGACTCGTTTGAACTAGTTAACGGTCGATTCAACGCACGAAACTTGCGCCATTGTTTTCCAAATCATTTTTCTGATAAAAATGAGTATTTACTTGATAATATTTCATAAATATTTTATAACATTTAATAAAATATCTGTTATTTGTTTTGTGAACCGGTTACGCCTTGTCTGAAATAGAAAAGAAAAAAAATGGATTTCAACTCGAATATTCGCGTTTTCAACAAACGCCTTTAATTAAATTGCTAAGTATTTTATTAAATATTTTTATTTAATAAAACGTGATAATTAAATATAATTTAATTATTTTTGTGTTTCTAAAATCTTGCGAGGGCATTTCAGTCACCTTCTGACTGTTTTCGGGTCTCGGTCAAAACTAAAAAGTTGTCAGGAATGTCGTTTTACATCAAATTGCTTTAGAGTCCGAATCGTGAAAACGTGATTTAGTGGTTCGTTTTTGATAAATCAACTATGAATTAATATATATCCTTTTTCGTTTTCGAATCAAATAAGTTAAAAATAACTTTGTACTCGAGGTGTGTAATAATAAATACGACTTATTATTGAAATATGTTCCTAAAATTTTACCAGTTATGCGGTAATCGTTTTTATGTGACAATAAAAGACCAAAAGTAAAAAAAAGTCAAGTCAGACTTGAAGAGTCAAAGGTTAAAATAGTCCTTTAAAATTTCGAAAATTCTCGGATGTTACAAAAACTCTGATGAATAAATGAATGATAACTAAATTTTCCAAAAACGTCTCTTTACGATTCGTTTTCTATGATTATGTCTGCTGTACTATGAAGTAATACCCTAGATTAGCTTCCGCTGCTATATTTGTCAAAATGGGGGTGTTACAGATTGGTATCAAGAGCCACGGTTATAGAGAACAAGGTGTTGATCCCAATCTAAATAGATCTTTCTAGCCTGTTAAGGGTGGTAGCTAATATGGATAGATCCAAACTAACTACAAGAGAAACAATGACTATGAACAATATAAGTTATGCAGAAACTAACTTATACTGCTAAGAAGAACAATGAATAAAACAGAACTTTGAATAAAACAGAACTTTTATACACCAAGGAAACCCTAATGGGTTCATAAAACGCGTTAAGTGATCATGCATATATATTCCTAATATATCTCATGCATATCACTTAAGCAGTACTATCTATATATGCTAGCAGTACTAATTTACTACTAACAGTTCTAACTCTACTACCAGTATTAACATATATACCGGCAATACTAACTATTTACAACTAACAGTATTAACTACTTAGTCTATTTTCTTGAACCTTTAGCATTCTTCACCAACAGCACTAAGTAGAACCAGCAGTAGTAACTTGTATAAGTAGCAGCACTAAGTTGTAAAAACTTCTGAAACCTAACAATCTTCCCCTAAACATGATGTTTACTTGTTAACCTTCATGTTTCTTCAGTTTGAGCTTCTTGAACACTAGGAGGATGTATCCAAACACACTGCTACTCTTTAATCTGCTCTTTGATGAACTTGAACTCTTTTGTTACTCTGTAAACTTGAAATTCTTTCACAACATCTCGGTAACTCATTAACACAGCTGCACCAAGTAAGTTGGCTTTGTAGTTTTTGGTAAACTACCAGCCATAAACGGATTTGATATTTCTTTACCAGTAGCCGTTTGCTCTGGAATAGCCAATGCTTCATTGCAATAACATGGTGCATTGATAACCATATAGTTTTTAGCAAACTATCAGCCATTAACGGATTTGAGAAGTCTTTACCAGAAGCCGTTTGCTCTGGACTAGCCAGTTCTTGATGTCTGTTAGACATGGTGAACTGATGACCATTTGTTGTGTGGTAATGAAACCAACACTTAAAGATCCTTCTCACTTCCATCATAGCTTCCATATTCATCAATCTGCTTTTGAATGAACCTAAGCAGATTATAAGTACTTTCACTGGCAGACTCAGCAATCAACTTCAAAGACAGCATCCTCTCAAGTGTTTCTTTTGTGAGTGGATATTTTCTTTCTGCAAGCATATGAATCTCAGTACCATCTTCCAGTATCAAAGTATGTACCCCACAATTCTCATAGAAATTCCAACTCCTAAGAATCTATTCCTCTTGATTCTTCCAAATATCATCTTCTGCATTTGCATCAAACATTGTCCTTTAATCTCCCCAAAGAACTAGATCAACACCTTCTGGAGTAGTTGATTTAAACCTCTGCATCACCAGGTTATATAACTCCTCAGGATCTAGCCTATCAAACATTGTTACCATCTCAGAAAAGGTTTTAATCCATCCAGAACTTCCATCAGATCTAAAGATCATATAGTAGATGAACTCTGCTCCATGTCTGTCAAGATGATAGAATTTTGATTCCCAGTTGGAAATCTCTTCTCCGGGACTTCATAATCTATTATTCCTTCTTTATCTGGGACTAGCTTCAGAAAAGTCTTTAGATGCTCTTCTTCTTCAAGATCAGAGTCTGTCTTTTGCATTCTAGACTTCTTTGTTGCTTTCATCTTAAGTCTTCTGCCTAGTCTTTTTCTGGTACTCTCTTTATTTCCTTCTTGCTTAACTTCAACTTTAGTACTGTCAGGTTCTTCAAGAACCTTTTCCTCATGTACACCAGCTGCTTTCATATTCATTTTCTCAATCATTCTTTCATCCCTCTCAGACCTAATAGGAACAAAGTCTATAATTCTTTCCTGTTCCTTGATGTATAGGACCTGAATCTCTTCAAGAGTCTTTTTGTTTAGCTGAGCATGTTTATATTTACCTGTATGCTTAAGGTAGGTCGTCATTAGGCTTCTCAGTTGAGATCTTGTTAGAGGTTTATTCCTGATTACAGCTGCTCTTTGTTCAGCCAACTGCTTCTTCCTATTTTCAAAATACTCTGTAAGTAACTTGGCTCTTTCATCCACAGTGTACTTTTCTTATTCTTCTTATGTCTATCTGACAGCTAATTCATGATCAACATCTATTCTTGCTTGAACTTCATCATATAAATTTGCAGTGTAATTTAAAGATGCTTGCTCTTGTCTCTGTCTTTCCAATCTAGCTTCTTCATCAAGTTCTGCTTGAACCTTTAATGTTATTTCAGCATCTCTCTTAATTTATGTTTCACCTTGATCCTTTGATTTTACTTTTACTGGTTCAGGTTCTTCCTCAAGAACCCCTTTGCCTTTGTCTTTAGGATCAAGTTTTAGAAGTGGCTTCAAGGTCAAAATTGATCTTGCAGGTCTTTCAGCATCTTTCATTTCTTTGATTTCAACTCCTTTAAGCTTTGCCTTGTCACTTAACATTACCAGGGCATTAGCAAGAAAAATATCTTCATCTTCAAAGAAAAATAACTTCTGGTCTGCTGGCAGTGCTAATATTAACAGTACTAACAGCAGCATTAACTTGTTCTTCATTGCTTCCTCCCTTTTCTAAAACCACTGTATCAAGTGTCACATTTAACTCCTCAGTCTCTTTACTTTGCCTCCCCTCATTCACAGCTTCCTCTGTGTCTATATAGTCTATATCATGGGCTAAATCAGCATCACGATCATCAAAGGCATCCAAGGTAGGTCTTGGTTTGGCATTTTTCCTCCCTTGTTTAGATACAGGCTCCTTCTTTCCCAACCTTTTCTTCATAGATAACCTTTTCACACTCTTTAACTATGCTTTGTGGTGTGAGATATTGGGCTTTCACTTCTTCTCTAGCTTCTTGATTCTAGTTTTCAATTTAAAGATCCCTGCAGCCTGAGCATCCTTGGAAGTCTCCAAAGCAAGAACCCTGTTTGACAAGTTAGTGCAAAGAGATAATAATTCCTCTAGATT
>BQNB010178608.1:0-12854 GCA_026074375.1 Tanacetum coccineum
TGATGGAGTCGTTACATTTATCTTTTTGTAGAGTAGTCCAAGCTGGTATGTTCAAGGGTATTCGTCTTAATAGTTCGATTTCTGTGTCCCATCTCTTCTACGCGGACGACGCTTTGATCATAGGGGAGTGGTCCAGTGATAATTTGCGCGGTATCATAAATGTTCTTAAATGCTTCTATCTTGCCTCGGGTTTACAAATTAATATTCATAAGAGTCAGCTTTTAGGAGTGGGCGTTCCTAAATCAGAAGTAGAATCGGCGGCATCTTCCATCGGTTGTTCGATCATGAATAACCAATTTCGTTATCTCGGTGTTATGGTCGGTGAAAATATGGCTCGTCATAAGGCTTGGGTAGATGTGGTTTTAAAGTTAAAGTTTCGCCTTTCCAAGTGGAAGGCGAAAACTCTTTCCATTGGCGGTAGGCTTACTTTATTGAAATCGGTTCTTGGTGCTTCTCCCTTATATAATATGTCTATCTTTAAAGCTCCTAAAGGTGTGTTGAAAGAGATGGAATCTATTCGTAATAACTTCTTCATTGGGGCCGATCTTTCGGATAAGAAAATCACGTGGGTTGCTTGGAACAAAGTTTTAGCCTCCAAGAAAAAAGGTGGCCTTGGCGTTTCAAGCTTCTATGCTCTTAACCGCGCCCTGCTTCTCAAATGGGTTTGGAGGTTTGTGTCTCAAGATGGTTCCCTATGGTTTCAAGTCATTCAAGCTATATACGGGTCGATGATTGATTCACATTCAGTCCAAATGGCGTCGAATTGGTGTTCTATCTTGCGGGAAATGCTTCTTCTAAAGTCTAAAGGTTTTGATTTCATGTCCCTTTGTTCTAAGCGAGTAGGGAATGGTAACAATACTAGTTTTTGGTTGGATATTTGGAAGGGCGACTCAACCCTCCGTGACGACTTCCCTCGTATGTACGCGCTTGAGTTGGACAAGCATATCTCCGTAGCTGACAAAATGGCTGCGCAGGTGGATGCTTCTTTCCGAAGACCTGTGCGAGGAGGTATTGAACTTAATCAGTTTAATGATTTAGTTTCGTTTATTGATTCGGTATCTTTATCTTCTTCTCATGATCGATGGGTATGTAATGCTTCTGGCGATGGAATCTTTAGAGTCAAAGATATTCGGAATTCCATTGATGATTTGTTCCTTCCTTCGGGGCCTGAGACTACGAGATGGGTGAAGTTCATCCCTATTAAAATCAACGTCTTTACATGGAGAGCACGTCACGACTGTCTTCCAACAAGAGCTAACTTGATTCGTAGAGGTGTTTTTATGGAGTCTGTCAATTGTCCGATTTGCGGCTTACATGAGGAAAATGCTCATCATATTTTCTTTCAGTGTGACTTGGTTCTTCGTCGCATATGTAGGTAGTGGGATTTAGATTGGCAGTTTTGGACTTCTTTTTCAAGTTGGAATCTGTGGTTCTCGTCTGTCAGGCTCACATCCAACATCAAGAGCCTTTTGGAAGGCGTCTTCAGTATTGCTTGGTGGTCCATTTGGGTTTTTCGGAATCGTCTCCTTTTCGATGATAAACCTCCTTCTCGATCGACAATTCATGATGATATTAGGTCGTTATCCTTTCATTGGTGTAAAAATAGATGTAAATGGACTTTTTCTTGGGAGGCTTGACTCAAAAATCCTCACTTGATTTCTGTGTAATGTTTTTGCTTTTTCTAGCTTCTTGCTAGTTAATAAAATTTTGCCGTTCAAAAAAAAACATAGAAACAAATACATTACTCGTAAAAAATTTATTTACAAAATACCCGCTACCGTAGCATGCGAGTTATCATCCTGCTAGTAAATTATAATGCTACTTTAACTAAAAACACGTACAACATAACTTTCACCACCTAATTATAAGAACAAAACAAGTAAAAAGAAACCTAAAATACCAAGGTTGTCAAGATCGGGATCCTACCCAGGATCGTTTTCGTCTTTGCAAGATCGAGATCGTAAGGTAGGATCGGGATCGTAAGATCCTACTATAATGTCATTTTCTTAATAGTCTTTCTAATATTATATAAATCTACAAATTATTATATATCATAAACACAAAATTATATAAATGTTTCATAGGAATGTTGTCATAAATTATAATTATAAAATGTTTAAGAAGATTAACTTGTTGTTTTTTTAATATCTAGGAAACACAACTCATAAATTCGTAGATTTTAGTTCGTGGTTCGAGAAAAAGTAAGATCGGATCGTAGTAGATCTTAAGATCCTATGGTCAAGATCGGGATCCTATAAGATCCTAAGCAAGCAAAGATCCTACGTAGGATCTGGATCGTTTTTGCTTTGCAGTATCGTAAAATCGTAAGATCCTAAGATCAGGATCGGGATCTTAACAACCATGTAAAATCCTAATACATGTGGTTGATCAACAAAGCTAACCATGTCATATGTCTGATCATGTCCATAAACAAAGACAAATAAAGTGGTGGTCATGGATAGTTTATAGTTGCCAACGAATCATAAGTAGCCACAGACGTTTCTTGAGCATAGTTCCTGTCCTGTTTTCTTACTCATCGTCACATGGCTAACATAATTCTCATAAATTATCGGAAGTATAATATTTTCTTTCACTTTTATATTTATATTTTATTCACTTAATTAAAATGTAGGAAAGTCATATATTTAGAGAAGGTCGGGTTTTTTTTCCTGCTGTTATATATACGGTTTTTACTGATATTTTGTGATTATTTTTTATTTCATCGTTAGCCATAGAAGGCAGAGTGAGCACGTGTCTCCTAACGAAAAAATTGTAATATAAATTAAATAAAATATATAATTATTTTTGTAATTCCCATCATAACAAACCGATTTGTAATTTAGTCGTTAAAAATTATCAAAGATTGCTATCTCGATTGTAACTTTCTGACTTTGCTCCTTTATAAGTCCATAGTTAAAAGATTTCACAAGTGATCTGCTTGAATATGATTTATTCTAAGACCGGATGTTACCAATTAGGCTAACTTAAAATGGTTTTCTCAAGAACAAAATTAAACATATAAATTACACATAGATTTAAACCTTTATGAGTTACACTTTAAATTTTCTATATGGTGCGAATAATTTGGAGAGAAAAAGGGGTGGCTCTAGGAAATCAGAATGTTGAAACCCTTTTAAAAGAAGCCACGTGTAATGTGAAGCACGACAAAGAGGACGACACCTATACAAAGATATCTTATACGTGTGTTGTCATATTTTGTACACGTGGCCTTATTACTTTTGTAGCTCACAATAATATTTGGGAGAAATGCTACGTCCATTAAAATTTTACAAAAAATTATTCACGTTGGACCAATAATTTTGTATGTTTTTTTTCTTTCATCATTTTCATAACCAATATTTGCATAACAAGTATATGTGTGGATTTTTTTTTGTAAATATTTTGTGGATGTAGCATTGGAGATATCGAAACTTCGTGGTTAGGCAAAACTGTTTTCTGTTGGAAATGTTCATCGTGAATGTGCTTGTCACTATCAATGCTAGTTATCATCATTATATTTTTAGAATCAAATGAGAATATTATATACGTGTTGACGTATGTAATTGTGAAAGGAGTAAAAAGATACTCTTTTCGTCCCACTCTCTTTGTTACATAAAGTGCAAAAAGATGTTTAGGATACCGGTAATATTTCTGTCACAACAGTTTTTCTTTTCAAAACTACTACATGACAAATGTAATATGAAAATCGACATCACAATAAATAAATCTCACAAAAATACATTTTAAATAAATAATCACACACATAGACAAGACACAAGTCGGTCGCCTGATCCACCAACTTCTTCATTTCGTCCTTAAAGCATCCTCAATACACAAAAGCTATAATGACTATTTCTCTTAATTACAATTAATTTTTTCATAAATTCTATCTTCTAAAAAGTCATTCTTACAAACACCCTCCAATGCATAAAAGCTTTTTAAAAGCTTTTTTTCCTCTTCATTTAATGAGAATGACTCGGTATATTTTGTGTCAAACGTTGCTTGTTTACCAAGCTTTCTTCTCCAAAGTCATTTACCAAGCTTTTGTCAAAATGGAAAGTGAAAAGTCTTTTGTCAAGTTAGCATTGCGGTTGCTCTTAGAGGTTACGTCCTCATGGCCAATGTGCAATAAGTGACCGAGTGAGACTTGTGCAATAACTGAGACCGAGTGAGACTAGTTCTCATGGACCGACCGATTGTTTTTCTTTTAATGTGCCTAGTTTATTATAACTAATTAATTTGTTAATTTTTGTTTCATGTCTATAATAATAATTTCAAAACAAAAGTAAAATTGCAAATTTGACACGTCTTATAGAAAGTAAACATGTTTGATGTTTTTTTTTGAAGTAACACATGTTTGATGTTAACTAACATTAGTTATTGCCGGGGCGGAGCCAGAAAAACTTACGAGAGGGGGCAAAAATTTTTTTTACATCAAACTAAATATAGAAGGGAAAATACATGTTAGGAGTGAACTTAAGAATATCTAGGTTAAGTTATTAGCTTGTTAAAAAGAAAAAAATTGTGACCATCAAATGAAAATACAAAAATAAGGACTATTTATAATACGAAAATAGAGCTTAAGAACATTATTTTTCCTCTTGAACCAATATCAAAATTTTATGTGGCAAAAACCATATAAAGAGTCTACAAAACTACTCGGTAAGAACTAAGAAAAAGTTAAGAATACAAAATATACAAATATAAATTGTAGGGGTGAGCAGAAGAAACCGAAAAAACCGAAATCGAACCGAAAACCGAAAAAACCAAACCGAAAAAACCGACCGAAACTAGAAACCGATGGTTCGGTTTTTAATTTTTCAAAAACCGAAAAATTTCGGTTCGGTTTCGGTTTTTGGTCAAAAACCGAACCGTAAAAACCGAACCGAACCAAACCAGTTTTATAATAATATATAATTAATATAATATAAATAAATAAATGATAACTAAAAATTTTAAATTTATATTTATTTTATGGATGAAATTATTATAATATATATTATCTTAATGTTTATATATATGTTTGTCGTGTACGTGTGTTTACTTGACAATATGTCGTTACAATGACAATGATCATACTATGCGTATTTTCACATGCATGTGTGTGTCTCTCATTTATATGTGTATAATTGTAAAATTTTGTGTAAACATTATTGGCTAATATTGACAAAAAATAACTAATTTTTTATGTAAAACAAGTTTATTAATATAAATTAGCAAAAACCAAATTTAAACGTTTTGAAACCGAAAAAACCGAAAAACCGAACCGCAAAAACCGTGAAGCCGAAAAAACCGAACCGCCAAAAACCGAGCGGTTCGGTTTTTGGTTTTATAAAAACCGAATATTTCGGTTCGGTTTCGGTTTTAGCCAAAAACCGACCCAAACCGAACCGTGCACACCCCTAGGTTCTAGCATACAAATGGATATTCTTACATGCATGTGTATTGGTTTTATTTTGTTTTCTTCACTGATTTGTCAAACCTTGGAAGAAGAGAAAGGGCTATAGTAATTGTTTTGTGTCGAGTGACATTAGGGTTATTTTTAGGTCATAGGATTTGTGATGAATCAGACGAGTGAATGAGGGAGAGGGATGGGCGTTTATATAGCACCTCGGCCCTAGTTGGAGATCAACTCTAACTCCTCTCAATTATCATAAACACTTATCATTATCACAAATAATTTGCACATAAACCCTTTTTTAGAATCCTCTAAAATCTGCCACTTTTGGGAGGAGGACGAGAGTTTCGGTTTTCGACTTTTAAGTCCCTCTGGTTCATATTTAAATATCCGTTAAGTTAGTTATACAATATAATGGTAACTAACGGTTATTCAAATTATTACGTGATGCATATTAAACCTTTAATAATAAGTAAACATATATTAAAAGTTTAATAAATGTACTCTTCGTGTCTTAACGTGTGTGCCCCCAGTAGGCTCACGTATTTCTGGTCGTATAACATGCGTATCCGACTCACATATTCCAACAACAACAAGTTAACAAGCATGCTTGCAGCCAATGACATGATCTTATGTGGTACTGAATCAAGGTTAATCAAGGTAATGTAGGTATACTTAAATGGTTACGTGTTGTCTTATCTAATGGCAAACCACAAGAACCAAGACAAATCATACTTTTTCTAACCATTTAACGCAATATACTTACCATATCTTAGCTTGGATACTTCGACAAGAAAGGGTTGGTATATTGAATTAAATGGTTCAGAAAAGGTATTTTACATATATTAGTAGCTTGGTACAAGGTGAATAACTGCATACTTTTATGACTAATAGGGTTGGATCCCCCTATAGCTGACTTGATTGTTCGGTTAAGATGGATTGGTTTGTTATGGTTGAGTTTATATATTATGGCATAAATATAGAAGAAGAACTGGGCTGCACATATTGTACATGAATTGCATACCAGTCTTACATCTCAACACGGTTTATCTTCATGATTCAGATTTTCACACAACAAGAAACTTGGAGACGGGTCATGATAGATTGTATATGGTGATTATAGTAATTGCCAATGCATTGTTTTTAGGTATCTATATTTAACTTTCTGAAGCTTTCAGTACATGTAATTAAGCTAAAAATAGGCTTGTTGTGGCTTGCGATGATCACTTTATGGTTGGGTAGATAGATAAATTAACACCGCAAAACATATATATTCGAAAGTGTGTTACTGTTTTTTTTTTCTTTCACAAACTTGGAAGTTTTAAACATGGTCGTAAGTTTAATGCTATATTATATTATGATATAAAAAAATTGAGATCCTTTAAAGTTTATATGAATTTTATCGGTAAAGTTATTTCACAAACATAATAGTAGGGCCTACTGAGGGACCCGGTTAATTTTATTTTTGTGAGAGAACTTTACCGGTAAAGTTCATATGAATTTTATATGATCTCAATCCTAAAAAAAACAGTGTTGCAATAAAAGGCTTACAAGGTCTATTAATCGCCGCCTAGGCCCTATTGGGCCACCAATCTTTCCGTGGCTGATTAATCGGTCAAACAATCAGTCAACTATGGTTAACGGCGGTCAAATACAATCAATGGTGGTTAAACTTGCTGGAAACCTGCAAATCTTATTAGAAATACCCAAAACGCGCCGTAAACATGTTTTAATCACTTTTGATAGTTGTTTATATCTATCATAAGTTGGTTTTTAAGGAAAATCTTGCCGGAAATACACAAAACTCGTTGGAAATACACAAAACTTGACGAAAATGGCAATCCGATGTTTTACCGATTAATCACGCCTAGACCGATTACAAGCTACAAGGAAGTCGACCGCCCAACTACCGATTCGCGATTTTTGCAACCTTGTAAAAAAGTGAAGTTGATTGCTAAACGTATCCTAAAATGGGCAGATTTTTTGATAATTGGATTTTAGCATTTCCCATTTAGATCTCACATATAAAAAAAACTTTTAAACAATGTAAACTAATTATGCAAAAAGCAAAATGTTACGTTATCAAAAACTATAAGAAAAAAAGGTTCTTTTGACAAATTAAAGTATTTTAAGAAAAAATATACCACAAAAACTTGACTTGGCCACATAGTCATTGGACCATAAAGAAAAACTGAAATAGACCCAAGCCCACAAAATCTAAGGCGTGCATGGTTGAAACCTAAACTTCAACTGTTCAACTTGCATTTCGTGACTTTGTGTTGTTTTTTTGTTAGACTAGTCGTAACGGGGGCGTCAACTAGGACGCTTCCCCCCTGCGAGCATCCCAAACGAACGCGGTCTTCTTCTTCTTTTTTTAAAATTTGATTAGGTAGTCGACCAAATGGTTTTTGTGTGTGAGTGGATTTTTAATTGATTTTTGTGGGGTATGTTTTTTTTTGTAGTGACCGTGGTTGCCTTATTATGGGTATTTAGTCATGCATTTGGTCTTAAAGAAAGAAATCTAAGTTGGCATTGAGTTGACGGTAAGGTGACAGGGGTGAACGCGGTCACCTGCGGTCACGATTACTACTAGTCTTATAAGACAAATACTTTGGGGCTTTGGGCACCATCTTTATATTAGAGGATAGATATGACTCAAGCCCGATTGTAAGGTCGAGTCCATTAGGGTTTCGACATTTCGTTATGCTATGTACTCAATAAATATCGTATCGATAAAACATATCACCCATAGGTTTATTCAATGTCTAACACTTTAATCACTAAGCCGTATTACGACACTTCTTGTATTTTCTGTAATAAGTTACTCCGTAGTCAATAAGTAGAGTAGATGCATATCAATCTTAGTAACAAAATCATTCCTTCTCTTCATTCAAGTCTCTAATTCATCCAAATTCAGCTAGTTTGCTTCAAGATTAGCATGAAGTACATATGTTGTTATGGTCTCTTGATAATATGTTTTAAGAGACCAATCAATTTCTTGATAATCATGTATAAGCAGTAAACTGTATAAGAACATAAAGAAGGGCAAACCCCCACAAATTTGCGCGTGCATTTAGATTACAACTGGCATGGCATAATCTGAAAGTCGTCGTTTGACAATTAGCTTCACGACGCAAATCTACATGTCGTGGATACGCAGTAATATGCAAATCTTGAGTTTCTTTCAAGCCTCAAGTAGGCGACATTGTACCTCAACTTCCCTTATAAATAGGTAACTTACATGGATAGATTTGTATCAAGCCCTTGATTGTAAGCACATTAGCTCCTTAACATCAATGGCAATGAAATCAATCGTCTTGGTCTCCCTTTTGGTGGTTGTTTTTGCATCATCTCAAGCTGAAGCTCAGCTACTTTCCCGCCTTGGTAGTTTGATAAACATCAACGGAACTATATTTTGCTCTCTGAATGGCAATATTATTCCCAATGCCGCAACACCAACCCCTGCTTTTGCAAGTAAGTTCAGTTTTCTTATCTTGCAAAAGTTAAGGCTGTGATTTTTACATTTTTCTTCACTTAGGTTAAACTATTATTTATCCGTTCAATAAAGTTTTTGAAGTTATTAAACACGATAGTTAAGTTACTTTGCTTATATAAATTATACACTAAGATTATCACTGAACTTAGTGAGCACGATATGTAAGTTATAAAAACTATACGAACAATTAAATGGTGACTTGTCTCTGGTGAAACGAGCAGCAAGTTTAACGACCTAAGTGACCCAAAAATATGTAGAGTAAGATAAGTGAACAAAAACGGCATGTATATTTAATCATGTATTTCTTTGTTGGATGATCTGCAGATGCATTAGTCCAAGTAACGTGTGGCGGAAATGTGGTAGCCTCAGGCTTAACAAACGCAGCAGGAATATTTAATATCCTTCTGAATCCACTACAATTCCTTCTCACCAGTGTTCTATCATCTTGCCAACTAGTTGTTGCTACACCACTCGCGACTTGCAATGCAAGCCTACCAGCAGGTGCCATTCTCCAAGCCCCGTTACAATTTGTTGGAAATACCGTTCTTGGCCTCCAGACTGTTGTGAACTTGATTCCAGGGATATTCCAAACTATTCGAGTTTGATAAAACCAAATTACTCTGAAGTGATATAGGGACATATAAAGTATCATCAATGTAATGTATGAATAAAGGAAGATATTGATTACTATAATCTCTCTCCATGTCAAAGATCTGTAACAATATTTGTTTGTAAAATGTAACTAAAATTTAAGTGTCATATGAAAGGGCTATTTCATGAGCTTATCAACTGACTTTAAGTTAAGCAAAGTTTATATGGGATTCCCAAACAGGGGCGGATCTGAGGGGGTTCGTGGGTGTTCACGAGAACATGATGGATGTTTGTCGTGTAGTGTGAATTTTCGTAAAAAGTTATGATATTCTCAAAATGAACCCGGTCTCAAAATTTTGTGTGACGTAAATGTTACTTAATCCACTAATGTGTTAAACAAAGGAAAATATTTACCATCAAAACCCTTTATACTCGTAAAAAAACGCGATGACTTGGTTTTCTGGATCCGCCCTTGTTTCCAAATTGTTTGTCTTTTAGACTAGTAGTAATGGAGACCGCAGATGACCACAGTCACACCTGTCACCTCAACGTCAACTCAACGTTTTTTCTTCAAGACTAAATGCATGACCAAATGCCCGTAATAAGTACCAAAAATTAATTACAAATCCACCCACACACAAACCATTCTATCGACTACCTGACCAAATCTTCATTTTTTTTCCAAGAGAGACGCGTTCCATGGTTGTCTCGTAGGAGAGGGGGACACGTCTCACACGGCGACCAAGCGAAGACTCAACCACCCATTACTACTGATCCTAAGCTCTTTTTAGAGTGTAAAATGATACTCTTTTTTTTTTAATGGTGAATATTACAAACATGAAAAAACAACGAAGCATACAAGTTTTCTGAAGATCATAACCCTGTCCACAACGTGTATAACACTCTTGGACTTGGACCACTTTTCATTTTAAAAAGAATATTGATTGAAGAACTGACACAGTCAATTATTTTGCAAAAGGACTTAACATGCAGTTGTTACATCCTATAGGGACCATTTGCATAAGTCACTTTTTTCTACAGTACTTATTTAACTTTTACATAGTCCTTGCACAAAATTTGATAGCAGCTTATGATCTTTACAAAAGAGATACCATATCATATGGTACCTCGTCTATTCCCATTTCACTATATTTTGTTATCCTTTTTGTTAACGTCACATATTTTTTTTCAACTTATTTAATTCTGTAATAGTTGTAATCTTTCTTATCATTTACATATGGGTTTTCTAACACGTGTCTCAGGGGCACATGATAAAGTGAGGATCCAGGCTTATGTGTCACAGATTGGTCAGCAGTAATTATTATTAATCATTATCAAGCCCCACAATCACCTGCTGACCAATGAGGCTGTGACACATAAACTTGGGTCCCCACCTTATCATGTGCCCATGGGACACACGTTAGAAAAACCCTTTACATATACCATACTTGATCCCAAACATACCATAATTAAATACAAAAATATTACATACAATGGGTTCGTTTGGTAGGACATAATAAAATGTAAAATGAATGGAATAAACGACGTAATAAAATAAATAGTGTAATGTAATGATTCATTACCATTATTAATCATGTTTGATTTGTATGGTAAGACGTAATGAATCGATAATAAAAAGACTAATGTACTCATTGATTATAAAAAGTTTATTTAATGTGGTTAGTTAATTGTGGTGTTTTATGTAATTTTGATTCCATTACGGGATGTAATGAAAAAATAGGAGGGGGGGCCTAAGGAATGGTTTTGGTGTAATGAGTCATTCCTTGTAATGAGTCATTACATCCTATAATTATAAACAAACAACATTTTTTCATTACATCGTAATAAACTTTTACATTCCCTCTTTGATTACAACTACGAATATATAATCTTTGATCCGCACAAAAGCACAAAGTAATTTTTATGCACATGTTAAATATATATGTAATCATCTTTGAAATACATACGCAAATTCTCATTCCTAAAAGGTTAGATCAAGCATAATAACAACACCACAACGGAGTATTCGTCTTACATGTCATACCCGGCATGTGTGCTACCGAATTAAGGTGACCAATTTAGAACGTGTCGAATGCCAGAAAATGAAAGACGTATCATTTATGCTCCCTCTATCCTAAATTAATTGTCCCCCGACAAAAAATACACAGTTTAAGATAACATAATTATTACTGCATTCTTTCTCTTACTTTTTGCAGAATGACAGTTTTACCCTTATAAAATTAATTAAAGCTTTGAATAAAGTTTGTAATTTTTAGTATCATTGGGCGCAATATGATAAACTTGTTTGCCGACTTGCTCCAATTTAACATTAGGTTGTTCTAGTATTTTAATTTTTAGTATTACAGATTACAAACAAATAATATGCTGGCAAATAAAATTGGCCAACTATTTTAGGACAACCCAAAATAAAAAGAGGGACTATTAATTTGGGAGGGAGGAGTATGTTTGCTACTTATTAAGGCGACCAATTGGGAATTTCATTAAAAACGAGTCAAACTGTTTATCTTTGGTTTAGTGGCCATTTGGTCGGTGCAGAATATTGTATCGGTACTGCTATAAGTATTTCTGACCCACTTAAAAAACGAGGTCGTACCCCGCGCGCTGTCGCGGAGCGCGCAAGATTATTTTTGCAACAGATCAATAACGTGAAGTACTATTTGTATGTCGTTCGGCTGACACTGCAACGACACGACAACTTCGAAGACTATTTCCGTGAGTTTTTTAAAAATTTATATTAAACTTCAACATTTTATTATAAAATCGTAGGTGTGTCAGAAGCATTGTAATATTTGGCTTGTTTTGTTCGCAATTTAACGATCTTTTCAATGACATTTTTTTTCTCGAATGAATCGATAGATATACGTCTCATACTTGATAAATAAAGTTAGGTGTATATAAAAAAGGTGTAAATAGGTAAAAGTTCAAGGTCGATTTTATAACTTTTAGTATACTTGAGGGTGCGTTTTGTAATTTTTTTTTTCTCTACATCAGGAGTCGTGTATTTTATTCAAAAAATTCTGATTATTGTGCACTGCTCTTTAATTATATTTATATAATATAAAAATGTACAAATTTTATTCACTTTAACCATCTATTTACCAATGCAGTTTTTTATCGGTTTATGTTCTGTGTTTTTTGTTAATTTAATATTTTTGACTTGTCATACTTTATATTTTTTGTTTCGCATTTTTCGTTTCATTGTTTTATAACAAAAACAAAGTTATAAAAGTCAAAAAACGCAAAAACATAAAAGGTACCAATAGTGTTTTAAGAAGGTCTTAATAACCTACCTTTAAATTCACATCTTTCAAGTCATTCTAGTGTTTAAATTGACAAATCTATCAAAAA
>BQNB010178609.1:0-12854 GCA_026074375.1 Tanacetum coccineum
TTCATCTTCATATATGGCGACTTGCCATCTTCAAATAAGGCGAGATAAGAACCAGTTTGAAATGGCGAGATATGGCAGTTTCATGGCGAGTTACAGCATTGGAAATGGCGACTTAAGGCTGCTTAAATGACGACTTAAGATGCAAGTTTCATGGCGATTTAACCATTTTAAAAATGGCGACTTAGAGCAGACCTGAATGGAGACTTAAGCCAGTACTCCCATGGAGATTTAACCTTCATGTAATGGCGAGTTAAGATTGAAAAATCATGGCGAGATAAGGCATTCTTCATGGCAAGATAAAATTTCTGCAATGGTGACTTAGCGTGGTGTTTTATAGCATGATAGAACCCTAGCAGAAAGGCGACATAGCCCTGTGTTTCATGTCTAGTTAGGGCTGGTTAATGGCGAGATAGATTCAAGTTGTCTATGGCGAGACAATATTTTAAAATGGCGATTTAAATCTCTTGAAATGACAAAGGCGAGTTAGGGTTACAAAACATAAGGCAACTTAGATTTGTCTATTTGTCGTGATTATTTTCGGGGTAGCAATGACAAAACCCTAACACGTACCATGCCATTGATATCAAAACACAAAATGAAGAACACATCACACCTTAAACCTCATCATGTCCCCGCGGTTTAGCATTTGTGATTTTTGATTGTGAATGCTACACTCCAAATTCTGTATCCTGTTTCTCAATTTGAGTTAAACTAGTGCTGGGAAGGGGTATGCCGTGCATCCCTTCCCTCCCGGGGGTTCCTTATTTATAAGCTTCCCTTTGAAGCTTTCCGCTATAGTGTACGGTTATTTATTCGGGGTGCGACAAGAAGAATATCCATTCTGTTGGCGATTCCCACTTGGTGGGACAAGATGATTGGGAAACCTCACTATCTAATAAATACCGAGCATTGCTGTTTTACCATGATAAATCATTTTAAGTGACCAAATACCCACAAAAAACACCAAATGCCCACAACTATCAATATATTAATTCACAATTTCACATATCAATTTACAGCAAACTTCATTACATTTACTTTCCGGGGACAAAGTTTGTGGCATAGGACCAGGCGTTGTTGGCAACAGGGTCGGCCAGGTGGTCAGCCAAGTTCTCCAATGGTCCCTTTCCGGTCACAATGGCTTGAACAAAGAATCCAAACATAGAGAACATAGCTAGTCTTCCATTCTTGAGCTCCTTCACTTTCAACTCAGCAAAAGCCTCTGGGTCATCAGCAAGACCCAATGGGTCGAAGCTACCACCGGGGTAAAGTGGGTCAACAACCTCACCCAATGGCCCACCAGCAATTCTGTAACCCTCAACTGCACCCATCAAGATCACTTGGGTAGCCCAAATGGCCAAGATGCTCTGGGCATGGACCAAGCTTGGGTTTCCCAAGTAGTCAAGACCACCTTCGCTAAAAATTTGTGCTCCAGCCTTGAACCATACAGCTTCACCGAACTTGACACCGTTACGGGCCAAAAGCTCTGGGAAGACACATCCAAGAGCTCCAAGCATGGCCCATCTGGAGTGGATGACCTCAAGTTCACGGTTCTTGGCGAATGTCTCGGGGTCAGCTGAAAGCCCAGCAGTGTCCCATCCGTAGTCACCTGGGAATTCACCAGTGAGGTATGATGGAGCCTCACCTGAGAATGGGCCTAGGTACTTGACACGATCTGGGCCGTACCATGGGCTTCCTGATGGTGCAACCTTCTTAGGTGTCTAGCGGTATTTCCCCCCCTAATGGAAATAACGTCCCATTATCCGAAAGCTCGGAGCCTCGAGTGGAGCCGGCTTTCCCCGGGCTTGTCCAGCGAAAGGAGATGAGAGAGCCATGGTTGAAGAAGCCATTTGTTGAAGTTGGTTAGAAGATGTTTTGAATGTTTGAGTTGTGAAAATGTTTTCATTTTGGAGTCTATATATAGGGTGAAAGGGCCAAGCCTTTGTTATCCTGAGATATCTTAACCTCCATTGTGATTGGTCACACAAGATTTTAACAGAATCAAGAATAAATATGTATCAAATTTTAATCTTCTTTGCTTACAAATTTTAAAGATACCTAAATCAATTTGATCATTATTGCAACTTAATCATTGCGCGGGGGGGGGGCGATGTCTTTTATTTTAACTGCCTAAAATTAAGTTCTTTTGCCTCTTAAGTATGTCATGTGTATTCCAAATATGTGCCGTGTAGATAGTTTTTTTTTTTGCTTTGATCGAGCTTTGTGGGTTTAGGGCCACTAACGAATTCAATCCCATGTCTCGTGGTGGATGAGTTAGTGGTTCTCCATTTCTTTTTAGTTTTAGTTGTGAGGACATTGTAATCTGTTTGTTTGGCTTTAGCTTATATAAATTTGTTGTTGTTTCAAAAAAAAAAAATTAATTAGTTTTATACTATCAAAATGGTAGAACTTTTCATTGTATTTTTTTCTACAGAGATAAAGTAAAAATATGATTTTTGTATCATTAAAGTTACTTCGCATACACAAGATAGAATATTTAGATTATCAATACTATTTAATTATATATAACAGCTTTTAGAGTAATTTGCAATAACTATTATACTCATTAAACAAATTTAGATTGTATACAACTCTATCTCCAAGAGGCAGAGCCACAATTTTTAGTTAAAGATGACCGCTTTATTTTCAAAGGGGCTAAATGTAAGAAACTAGTAGAAAAAAAGTTAATGTATTGATTAAGGTCTTAGGGATGGCTCTCTACTCACTAATCAACTTACTAGCTCCGCCCGTGAATCATGAGTTTAACCACTCTAACTGTTATTTTCTCTTTTGTAATTAAAATTTGATCAAAATCTAGGAAGCAATTTGTTTGGTTGCAATAATACTAGTAGATTTTTATTGACAAATCAGTTTGTTCCAATATTCATTTTATCTGTTTGTGGCTGGCAATGCCACATGGCATCTCTGAGCTCCACAATCTTAGATTTTTTGAGATAGTAGCCATAGAAATTATTTCTTCTACATTTGATGGTAGCCATGGAAACTAAAATATCATTTTGCTATGGACCACAATGCTTTTGAATGCCGTTAATAATGCAATGACTTGTTTGTACTTTGCACCAACCCCTCAACTAGCATTCAATAGTGTGTGCTGTGTGGTCTTCATTTCATTTTCATATTTCTATGTTCAAGAGCTTGAAAACTAACAAGGCAACATATAATCTAGCATGAAATTTATTGTATCGAGTTCATTAGATTTACGTATATCAAGCAAGCTTATGTATACTCAAACGTAGTTTTCCAAATAGTAGAGTTTGATACTTTATGTACAAGGGTAGTAGTCAAATAATACTAGTAATATGGAGATGTGTGGACAAGTACGACAATAAACTCGAAATTTGATCACGGGACGCTAAATCGCGGGTTGTATCGAGCACAAGTAGCAACCTTCAAACGTAACTCGTTGAAGAACTAACAAACGAGAAGAACAAGAATACTTCAAGTCTAACCGTTACAAGGAAAGAATAAAGAAGAATGCACGTATTATGAGCATCACCCTCTCACCTCTATTTATACAGATGAAGAGTTGAATATCCTAGATATTACTTAGGGGTTGTTTCTTTTTTTTCCTGTTTGGAAAAGGGAACGTCGGTTTATAGTTGGGTCATATATAAAATCTTAGAAAATTAAAGAACTATTTTAACCTTTATTCGGATCAATGCTAAAAACTTGAAATTAAATGATAATTCTATATTTGCATCATTAGTAACGGAAATTCTTGAATGGCCATGTTCGAGTTGGATATCAAACACATATCTTACCTTTCTTATAAATGAAGAAATATTAAATAATTGGTTTAACAAACATAAAATTGAAAACCCCCAATAAAATCTAATTGTTATTTACATAAACAAATGAGTAATCAACAAAGTTTACAAGATAAAAAATAAGATTATATACATCCAAAAAGAAACCATTTCATCACAGATCTTTCATTATTTTTATTATAACAAAAAATATATTCAAGAAAAAAAACTCTATTTGATAACCATCTTCTTCATACCTATGATTCCACCATTAAAGAAAGTGATGGAGGTCGAGGCATCGGTGGTGATGGAGGTCGCTGGGAAGGAACATGATAGTCAGAGTATCGGTGGTGATGGAGGTAGCTGGGAAGGATAGTCGGAGCACCGGTGGTGATGGAGGTCGCTGAGAAGGATAGTCGGAGCACCGGTGGTGATGGAGGTCGGAGCACCGTTGGTGATGGAGGTCGCTGAGAGAGAACATGATGGCGGCAATCGAGGATTGAAGAGTTTTGTGTTGAATTTTAATAGTGGGTAAAATGGAAGATAAAAATATTGAGGGTATAAAAGTGTCCTGGATAGGAAAGTGGATAGATTTTACACCCATTCACATTTAGGATATTAGTTTGGGATAAGCAAAAAAAACAAAAAGACAATCATAAAGTTCCTGCCAACTCAAAACATTCTTAAACAAAGCTAAACATTTACTTGACTTGCAAGTCAAGTAATCTTTATATAAGGACTCCCTAATAGATAACCTAATCGACTAATACTCCTAACTAGACTTAAACACTAATATCAATCATTTCCACCTTAGTGACAAGACTGATTAGCCGACACCAAGTATCTCCATACGCTACTTATATTTCAGACCTGGGACCACCTTTAGCTGCATTATATCGCGTGCCTATCCTTGTCACTTCTATCTCTTTAGACTTCACGACCTCTGTAATGAAGTGATACCTCACGTTGATATCATTTGTCCTTCATAAAACATTGCATTTCTTGAGAGATGAATTGCATCTTGATTATCGCAATTCACAACCACAGATTTACTCACAGCTTAATTAGTAGGCCTTTAAGCCAAAATGCTTTTCTTAATAGCTTCAGGCAAGCGCCATATACTCCTCATATGTAGTAGATACTGCAACAACATGTTGTAGAGTTTCTTTCCAACTCACAACACAACTATGTACCGTAAACACGTACTCGATTATCGACATACCTTTGTCAAGGTAGTTAGCATAATATAGATCCATGAAACTGTCAACATCCACGTGCTTCCCATGATCTCTATCGTACACTAGACCTACATCAGCGATTCTCTTCAAGTTTTTAGCATAATTGCATTTTTACATGGATTCGAAAAATACCTGCTCACAATACTAACAACATACGCAATATACGATCTAGTGCAAGCCATCAAATACATTAAACTACCTACAACATTCACATACGAGACACCTTACTCATTCTTTCCACATCTTAATCACTCGACGGACAATCCTTCAAAGATATATTGAAGTGTGCTCCCAATAGCAGAGAGACCGAATTGACATTGGTTGCTACCCTATCCCTGATAATCTTCAGACCAAGTATCTTCCTAACTGGAGTGTTCCTTCGTATCAAACTCTTTTCACAGTAGTTCGTTCGTAAATTCAATCTTGTTTTTACAAGCAATCAACATAATATCTACATACAACAATAAATATATGTACATACCTGGTGCAAACTCCTTGAAGTAAACACAACTATCATAAGTGCTGCCATTGAACCCATTTTTGACCATATACCCTTCAAACCATTTATACCACTGCCTCGGAGACTACTTAAGACCATAAAAAGATTCTTCAACAAACATGCCTTGTTGCCCGTTCCTTCTTCAAAACCAAGTGGATTCCTCGTATAAATGGTTTCTTCAAGATTACCATGCAAAATCGCTGTTTTTACATCAAGGTTTTCCAACTTGTAATCTTCACAAAGTGTGTGTCATGGTTTTCGGGAATGGATCTAACACATCTTCCTAACCAAGTTGATTTAATACACATCATATCTTCACACGCCACAACCCAAAGTCATTAGACCTGTCGAATTTTTTGACGTCAAACTTCACTATCGAATAGGCACGAGATTTACATCAAAAAAAAGAGTTTTGTTGTTTTAACTTTTATTCTTGAAACCAAGTTTGGAACTTGGTAGTATACATCAGATATCCAGTTATGACAATTATGTTGGTTATCTACTAACTAATGCATCCTTTACTTTTGGCGGGAAATAACTTTTGATGGGAAAGTAAGGTATACCAATTCATGAAAATCGTTATGTTTCGGGGTGCTACCATTGACTTCGTTATATGTCATGGCGGTACTAGGTTTAGCTCACACGAGTGTGCACTCCGTACCACTTTTAACCTAATAAATCTCTTGATTTCAAGTAAGTTGCAAAATTGTAATTATCACACCAGCAAAAACTACCTTCTAATGATCACTCTTAACCTAATAAATCTCGGGTTTTGTGGATTTATACCCCCATCAACTTAGGAAGGACATCCCACCATATAGACTAATCACTAGCATTAATTATTAACTTTTATTTCATTTATCTTATGACTCAATCATTAAATATCATTACCATCATTTTTATTAAATTTTTTTATTTTTCGACAATTACATTTAAATAAAAACTAACAAATATGCTACGTCGTCACTGTATAATCAAAGTGAGATCATTATTCAAGTTGTCCATCAACATTTATTAATTTTCTAATAACTTTTATTTAATTTATGATTTTTTGTTTATTGTGTAGTAAACACTCATATACTTAATAGTGTAAAAAATAAACAATTACAAAAGAGTAAAAAACATATAACAATTATAATAACTTTAGTAAATAGAGAGTCAAGACTTCAATCTCAAAAAGGTTACATTTGTCTTCGAGAACGAATATATTCTTCAAACGTGAGTTGTCGACTTGAATACAGGGGAATTGCATGTATATATTTTTAAATTATTGTTTGCTTTGTTGACGATGTTATCTCGATTGTGTCTGTTATATTGTAATTGTTACTAAAAAGTGTGACATGGGGTGTTAGGGTTCGTGAACCTATGATTTGATTATCCGACCAGACGTGGTAAAAATGTTTCGTAAAAACGTTTTTGCCGAAACTGCAGCCCGCTTTTACAACGAACACTAAGTTGTACAAGTTAAGGAGAATGTTCACACTTGTCTTCCTTGTCTGCTCTTGGATGATCAACGCGTCGCTTCCCCACAGGCGTTGATCACTCCCCAAAGGGTTTACCTATAAATAGAAAGCATTCACAACTTCTCCGAGCGAAGTTCATTCACTGATCACTCCCCAAAGTGTTTACCTATAAATAGAAAGCATTCACAACTTCCCTGAGCGAAGTTCATTCCCCGAGAGAAGTTCATTCATCGGTTCCTTATCGTTCAACACGGAAAACCAAGCAACACAACATCCTAAATTTTGTCTTAAACACGTTTTACTTATCATACGCAAACAATAATAATAATAACAATAATAATGTTCTTTTTATATTACATAATTAATTTATATTACATAATGTTCTTTTATATTACATAATTTTCTTTTATATTGTTGACAAATTAATTTTAAATTGTTGACAAATTAATTCTATATTACATAATGTTTTTTTAATAATGAAACGTCGTAAGGTCGAGTAAATATAAACGCAAGAAAAATAATTTGTGTGCCCTAAAACATTAACCTAAATTTGTGCCTAATGATATGATTGATGCATTTTAAAAAATAGTTGGTGAAAAATTATGAGAGAGAATATGTTTAATATACTTGTCATGAATTAAATGGTTATGTTTAATTTTAGGTCTTCAATATAGGATATAAATTATCAATGCTCTAGACACAATTTCACTTCCCATTTTAATTATAGGGGTAATTAATAACTAATAAATGATTGCCTACCAAATAAGTGGAGTGTAACTGATCCAACTTTTGTATCATTGTGCTTTCAAGGTTGTTTAAAATTATCAAAATTATAAACACATTTAATGAGCTTAATTGATGGGGTGCAAATCACATGACCCTAAATCTCTTGATTTCAAGTAAGTTGCAAAATTGTAATTATCACTCAAGCAAAAACTACCTTCTAACGAGAGCTACAAACCCATGCGTTGCACCGGCTTTGTTCTTCGATTAAAAAACTAAACTTTTGATTTCGTTGAGTTAAAGGTACAAAAAATCAGCTATATTATGCTACAATTTTAACACAAAGCTATATCAACGGTAAGATCCCAATTTGGTAAAATATTAGTCTAATCAAGTTTGTATAAAATTGTTTCAAAACACACGAATTTTATTCTTCACAAAAAGAAGAATACTTAAACATGCGACAATTTGGTCTCAAGTTAAAAAAGTTAATGTAAAGCAAATTTTTGACCCTCGTATCTTCAAGTTCAACTTTGACATCTCTTATTTTTTTGATTTCACACATGTCGTACGAAAAGAGAAAAATAAATCAAAAGCTCTAAATTATTATTGCATATACAATTAATGATAAATTGGTTTAAATGTGACATGTTTTAATCGATATCATTACAATAATTTTGAAAACAACACGTGAATATAAAATCTTGTATGATCTCATACAAATATCTTAAAAAATAGAAATTACATTGGACTTGACATATGAGAGTTAATGCTAACCTACTACATCTACCATCTTTCTTTTACTATACACTTTTTTTCATTTGGTCAACAACTCACTCGCTTGCCTTGCCAAATTGCAACCCTCTAGTTTTTTACTCCTTTCTTTTCAAATCTTCTTCGTCACCAAGAAATAACTAAGAAACCACACAAATCAAAGACAAAAAACACCTTTGGTATAAGTAAAAAGACACAAACCAACACCAACAATCTCATAAACACATAAAAAACAATTTTACCAAGCATGGATCTTCATTTCTATGTAGATCATCATTCGTCAGTCTTTAAAGCTCCATCCCCCGGGCCAAATCTTTGTCATCTTCAATGCTAAACATCTACAACACCACAAAAATAAATGAATCATTAGACTAACCGCATCCATCACATATTTACAATAAACTAACAAAGTGAAACACAAAAATAAATTATGTAAACAAAATCAGTTATGCATAAAAAAGGAAGTGGTGGTTAGAACTTGAGAGAAAAAATATTCAAGAATAAGAATGTGTGTATGACTTTCATGTATTATTTATAACTAGATATGTAACTTAAACATATTAAATAACTACATGTAAAGAGACTATTTTAAATGCTAAGGAAATCAAATGTACTAAATATATGGTACATGAATGATTTACAACACCCAAAATAAGTTTATGAAGTTACAAATTTAAATGAGTATTTAATATAACATTTATTATTTAATGCAAATTGTTACGAAAGACTTACATGACATTTTGTAACTTGTACAACTTTCACAACCAAAGTTACAACACTTCAATACTGCACATTAAATAAGACTATAAGAGGACTTTGTATACACAAATAAGAGGAATGGTATTAATTCAGACCCATCTTTAATACTGCACAATAAATATACAAACTGAATCTTATAATATAATGATTTAAGTTCATTTGGATACCAAACTTAGCTTAGATATCGGGGGACTCATCCCCACCCTCTATCTCCATATCATCCGACGAAGGATATTAAATTCCCAATTTACACTGCAGGGGTATCTTGGTCATTTCAGTCCACTATATAAATATTTTTTTCTTTAACAAACACTCATTCAAAACACACACACAAAGCGTATTTTTTTCTTTCTCTACCAACAACACATCAATCACCAGGAACAAATTCATTAGATCTAATCCTAACATCTAATCATCACGAGCATCAATATGAGCATCATGAACATCTAATCAATCGATCTTCGATCGATTATCTCATTCTTTAGTTGATTAACATCAGGTTAGATTCATCAGATATGTTCTTGTTTTAGTTTATTTGATGTGAATAAGCTTATTAATTTATCATCATCTGAATTTCTAAGCTTATTATTCAGCTTATTTTGATCGAATATCTTAATTATTTGTTATTAGTGATAAGCTAATTTATTTAGGTCTTTTATGTGAATAAGTTTATATATTATCATCATTTGAATTTATGTTGCTGAATTATAAGCTAGTTTATTAGCTTATTTTGATGAATTATAAGTTATCTTATTAGCTTAGTTATGTTGCTAGTGTTAATAAGCTTTATTATTAGCTATTTTTTATGTTCTAAATAAGCTCTATTAGATTAATTTGTTGATATAAGCTGAATTAAGGTGTATTTAGCTTATCAGTTAGCAATAAGCAGTTTTAAGTAGCTTTTGTTTAACGTGTTTGATATATCATATATGACACTTTTCATACGTATATCATATATGATATCATATATGATATTGCCTTGTCATATGTATATGGCATGTGATTATCATATATGATATTTCATTTTTCCAAAAACAGTTTATTTATTCTTTTATATTCATTTTATATTTTCAGAATTGAAGAACATGAATGCTTGTTCATTATGTGAAAGTTTTGATCACAACAAGAGGAGGTGCCCTAAGAGGTTTGAAGATAAAAAACAAGTTGTGGTTCAACATTAAGTTGTTCAAGAAGAAATTGTTGTTTAAAAAAAAATACTTTTTTATGTTTGATTGTTATATGAACAAGTGTTATAATTCTTTTTTCACTTGAATTTTGTTGTTTTTGATCTTACATGAATGTGATTCTATTATATATCATATGTGATATTCTAGAGAATCATATATGATTTTACATCAGTTTTTTTTACATTTGGTAACAAAGTATCATATGTAATTTCTTTCATAAATCACATATGATTTAACATGATCATCAATAATTTATCAATTATCATACTTGATGTTTAAACAATGATAACGTGTGTTCCTGTTCTAATGTTATTTTTACGAGTGATTATGAATGTGTGCATAAAACTTAAACAAAATAGACATAATATTCAAAATCAAATCCGCAAGACATTGTACTAGTTTCAGATGGTTTACAAAATCGTCTATAGAAAATAAATGGAGATCACATTTTTTTCGTGTGCGTCTTTGCAAACCCCGCACTCTGTTCTTGGCAATCTCCCCGTTGTAGATTTCCATATGCGTCATTAAGAAAACCCCACACTCCGTTGCATTGTCTTTTTGTAGCTCACTTTGGTCTGATGATTGTTGTTTCTTAATGTTCACTTCTCTGGCCTTGAGATGATTGAATTATTCAAAATACCTTGAAAACTGCTTTCAGGAGATCACAGAGTTTCTTGTATTTTATTTTCAAGCACATTATCATATATGATATATTATAGTGTTACAAAAGTTGACTTTCAAGCAGATTATCATATATGATATTATACACAAAACTAACTTTTAATTACTCACCAGGAGATCACAAACTGCTTGTATTTTATTTTCAAGCACATTATCATATATGATATATTATAAATGCTTAAAACCTAACTTATATCATGTATGATACATTACATAAGTTTTTACAGTTTGTTTAGGCAACTTATCATATATGATTTTTCACTAACATGTCATACTATATCTGTTTAACGTAGAATAAGCCTTCGGCTTCGCCTTATGCTTAGCCTACACCTTCAGCAAAAGCTTATTCGTGCTTTTACTTATTCAAACTAACTTCTAGTCCATTATTTCGTCTCTAAAATCACAATATCATCAACAAATTCTTTCTAAATAGTGAAAACTTAACTTCTAATCACTTATTTTCTTCATTAAAGTCTTAATAACATCAACATACTCTATCTAAAACTTACTTATCACTATAACATCATCTAACATCAGAATAACATCAAAATATCATCATTATTAACTATATAAACACAATAAATTGAAAAAAAATCACAATATGTTCATCAAAAACTCTATAAACATTAAAATATGTAGATGAAGTGTTTTATACCTGAATTAGTGATTTTAAGCTTGTATTTCATCAGCTTTTTACTCAAATCTTCAGCTCTAAGCTTAATCGTTAAGATTTGTTCTTCAACAACATCATCGACATCTTTTTCTTTCATTTTTAATGCGATTCGTGGATGATCTTTGATTTGTGTGTGTGTTTTAGTGTGTGTATTTTTGGATCGGTGTAAAACTATGTGTTTTTAGTGTGTGTGTTTGATGAGAGAGAAAGAGAATACGTATCTAGATCTAGATGAGATGAATTGGGGGTGGTAGGTGTGTGAGGGGAAATGACGTAGCCCTTTTTTGTTTTTGTTTTAATTAAAAAATCATTTTAATCCTAGCCTTTGATCTATTTTAGATGGAGGGCTGAGATTAGTCCCTTCGTATCCAAGGAAGAGAGGGTATCCAAAATGGGCAAAAGTTCAACATAGACCCAAAATTTAGCATAGACTCAATGAACCAATCATAGCCACTCATTTTTTCATCAAAATAATAAAAACTCACTTTCCACCTCTTTTTTAAAAATTAAATATCTCACAAACCGTTAATCGTTACGCAAAACAAAACATATCATCGCGACGAGAATTAAATCATCTTTCTATAAAGGGGCACTTTGATATAATTTCGACGAACTTTTTTTTCAATTTTATTTTTTAGTCACGTCTTGAAAAATCATATGTGATTCGGAAAAATCATATGAGATTGAAAAATCACATGTGATTGTGATACAAATCACATATGATTTTTTCAGACGTGACTAAAAAATAAAATCGAAAAAAAAGTTCGTCGAAATTATATCAAAGTGCCTCTTTATAGAAAGATGATTTAATTCTCGTAGCGATGATGTATTTTTTATCATTTAACAATTTACCGTTTGTAAGATATTTTAATTTTAAAAATAGGTTGAAAAAGTAGGTTTTTTTAATTAATCAAAAAATGAGTGGCTATGATTGTTCCATTAAATCTTTGATAAATATTGAGTCTTCGTTGATGTCATCTCCACCAAAATTTAACATTCTCTTTTGCTAGGTAAATGATAGTATGATATAATTAAAAAAGAGATTAACGGTGGAATAAGCTAATAATTGAAAGAATAGCGTGTCACAGAA
>BQNB010178610.1:0-12854 GCA_026074375.1 Tanacetum coccineum
AGGGGGAATGTATCGAGGGTTGAGACCCGGGTTCGAGTCTTGCTCACTCGGGTCACCCCTTGTCTTTCCCCTTTTTTTTTTGGAAAAACTTTGTTGCTTAACAATTTTCAAAACTACAAGTTTTTGTGAAAGCTTATAAATAAGCTAAAAATGGGCTTTTAAAAACGGACAGAAGTTAAAATGAGCTTAATGGCTTAAACTAGCTAAGTCTTGGACTCTTTGTGGATATTTAAGCTAAACTAGGACAAATAAGCTTAATGAACTATCTAAACTTAAGCTAAATAAGCACTAAAAAGGTAAATTGCTAAAACTAAATAAGCTTAAAAAGGGCTTAAGCTTGACAGACTCTTAAACAAGCTTAAGGGCAAAAAGCTACTAGCTGCTAACAAAATAAGCCAAGAAAGAGGGCAAGTAAGCACTCACAGCTTATCACACTAACAAAGTAAGCTATTAGGAACACAATATGAGCAAGTGGATAAGCTCAATAAGCCCAAGAGTGGCTTAATACCTCAACAGTACTAACTAAAGAGTTAGTACTGTTGGTGTATGATTGAAGCTTAGGGACACTTTTGGCTCAAAAATAAGCTATCTAAAAGGACTTTTAAGGACTGAAATAAAGAGAGCTTATCTAAGAGCTTATGGGCTCTCAAAATAAGCCAAAAGCTTGGGCTTGAGTATACTAAAAAGCTAGAATGGAAGGGCTTAAAGTTGACAGAAAGCTAACAAAGCTAAAAAGCAAAAGGGGCTAACTGTTTACTCTAAATAAGCTAGGAAAATGGACAAATAAGCACTCACAACTAACTACACCACCCTAATAAGCAAATAGGAGCACAAATAAGCAATTGAGCTAATCTCAATAAGCTAGAAAGTGGCTTATGCACACAGCAGTACTAACCTTGGAAGTTAGTACTGTTGGTGTGAAATGGCTTAGAGTCCACTTTTGGCTCAAAAATAAGCAACAAGGAAGGTTTCTTAAGGACTGAAATTAAGTGTACTTATCTAAGAGCTTATTGGCTCTCAAAATAAGTCAAAAGCTTGGGCTTAAGTTCTCTAAAAAGCTAAGAGAGAGAAGGCTTAAAATTCACCCCCTAGCACCAGGGGAGAATTAGCTAAAGACAAGGGCTTATATTGACAGCTTATTTTAAGCTGTTAAATAAGCTCAAATTAAAAGACTAAGTTAAAACAGATAAAAAAGACTAGGAAATGGACTTGTGCACAAATTTTAAACTTCCAAAAACCATTTAAGATTGCTGAATTTAACTCTTGAAAAAGGGACTTTTAGCTTTTTAAAAACTGACACTTAAAACTGGCAATTTTGACTCAACAAAGTCAAATGACTTAAAGTGTTTTTGACACCTTGTTTAAACACACTAATGACACACTTTTGAACTAAAACTCAAGATTACAAGAGCTTATGAAATAAGCTCTTGTAGCTTTTTTTTTAACACCACAGTTTCAAATGCACTTATAAAAACTTAAAAAAAAGGTTTTTGACTAAAAAGCTTTAGCAAAACAAACCTAAATAACCTTAAATACTTAAGCTAAAACTAACTTGTGACCCCCAACCCATACAAAACCATTTTGAACCCGTTTTCATTGTTAACCCTAACACCCCTTTAATTTTTAAAAAATGACTTTTAAGCTATAAAAGCTAAAGTAAACTAAAATTTTTAAAAGATTAACACTACTTAAGCAATATTAATCAATAAAAAGGTAAAAAGCTAAACAACTAAGCATTTAAAAAGAACAATAAGCTAAAGACAGGATAAGCTAATTTAAACAGAATTTAATCAAGTTGCATAAAAATGAAATGAAAGCACTCACAGGCATACTTTAGCATAGATAAACACTAATAAGCACAAAAAAAATAGTAATAAGCTAAAAAAATAAGCTAATAAGCAATTGCTACAGTAACTTTTTAAGCAAAATTTAAAGAGAATGTACCTTTAATCCTTTGCTCAAATAAGGGTTTTTGAAACCTAATGAGCTCTAAAATCCTACCCAAAGCTTATAAATAAGCTTAAACTAAGCAAACCCAATGAGCCTTCCCAAATTGCTCATTCATCCATAGCTTTATCCAACAGTAACTTTTTCTTTTTCCTTTTTCAATTTTTCTTAAACCTTTGTATAAAAGTGTTTAAACACAGATAATATGATATAAAATAAAGTATGCAAGTAACTTAGAACAATATTAAAAGCAAACTGAATTTTTCCTTAATCTCTTTAAAACAGAAATACATAAAAGTTGCATTAATCACTTAAAAGAAAATTATAAGAAAACTAACTTAAAAACTAAATCTAACTGCCTTGCCTCAATGGCTTACAATAGCTTAAATAGAAAAAACACAGGCTAGGGTTTGGGACATGGTCGTCTTTTTTTTGTCTTCACTTGGGTGTGCTTTCTTGTAGACACACAAATGAAGTGTGTTGAGTGAAACAAAGATGCAATCCTGGCCTTCCAATCTTCTTGGTTCCCAAACCTTTGATCCGAGCCATTGATTATTACATAAACATTGAAAAAGGTGGGTGGATTGCCAACTTGGCATGGAAAACATGTGACATGGGAAGGTAGTGGAGGAGGGGGGTGATGCTTATCCAGGGGTTTTTCGAGGTGGGGGGATAAAACGGGTATTGTTTGGGGAAGATAATCACTTGGCGGGAAAAGTGGGTTTGAGAGAGACAGAGTGAAAGTTTGGGGATTTGACCAAATTGGTCCCTCAAGGTGTACATGGTGTTTGCAGTTTTCGTCCTTGGTTAATGCAAGTTTGGGGACTTGGCAGTTTCAGTCCCCAAAGGTTATACATGGAGTTGCAGTACACGTCCTTGTTAGTTATAACTCTTTGACCTTGGCAGCTTTGGCCCTTGTGGTATTTCTTTGTTTTCTTCTTTAAATAAGTTTAGGGTTTTGACAAATTTAGCCCTCAAACTTATTTTTCTTGACTTTTGGCTTCGGGGTTGACTTGGGTTGACTTTTCTATACTTGGGCTTGGACTTTGACTTTATCTTTTTCCTGCTTTTCCATTCTGTGTCCGGTTTTGTTGTTTTGGCTTCGTTTTTCGTCCTTTTCTTAGATATCCGTTCCTGCACAACACATTTAGCAAAACAAGCATATATTTGGCATTTTAAGTCCGTTTTTGGTTATTTTAACTTGTTTTTAAAGGTAAAAGGTATGTGTAATTAAACACATACCAGGGTTGAAGAATGAAAAAGAAATATATGGATAAAGGGTGAAAAGAAAGAAGCCCTCCACAAACTTTAGGCAGAAACCGGGTCAATACATAATCTATCGAATATCACAAAGATGATATTTGGTATTGAAGAAAGACATCATGGGACCCATGATGCAATGCACAACCCTTCCCAGACCACTCAAGATTCTCTCAAATAATTCTTTGTTTCATTGTCACGGAGATTAACGCATATATCCGACAACACACTCCGAGGTTGTTTATATTGAAAAGTGACAATTCGCTCCCAGCCTCCGATCACAAAAAACTAAAACGTCTATGAGTCCTAGAGCCATATGAGATCAAATCTAAATCTCACATAGGACACAAAATACATTTTATTAAACGTTAAAGATACAAAAAGTACGAAGATCACTTATATGTCTATGTAAATGGCCATGTCTTAGTGACATTGCCGAACATTCTAGAGTGATACTTAAATAATATTTCACAATGAATGAATGGAAATCCTACCAGTGCTAACATCAAAGCCAACGCTGAACGTAGGTCACTAATTTGAAAATGATTGTTTAATGATTCAATTAGTGTTAACTAGTAATCTAAGTGATCTAGTAGTTATCGTGTTTTTTCAAAATTTGTTTTCTTAAAATACAAACAACATTTCCTTAATTTATTCAAGTGAAGTGTTGGATTACCAAGGTTACTTATGATGTCACAATATTGATAAGGGGAGATTGTTGGAATTGAAGTTAGTAGTTGTCTATATGGAGCAAGTAAAAGATGTGTCGTGATATCCCACTCCGCTAACCACGAGGTGGGGGTTCAAACTAAGACATCTTTACTTCTAGGGATTTGGTGTGTTGTGATATCTCACCAGGAAGCGAGGTCTAGGTGAGGGTTCAAACTAAGACACCTATCCTTAGCCATATTAGGAAGAAGGTGTTGATGTGATTTCCCACTACGCTAGCAACGGGGTGGGTTTTCAAACTAAGAACACCGGTCGTTGGTTGTGATATCCTACTAGGGAGCGAGGCCTAGGTAGGTGTTCAAACTAAGCAACGCATTCCTAGCTTTAAGAACTTATGATTATAATGATGAAGATGTTGCAAAAAGTTCTACAGTTAAAACTTTGTTCTTTAAAATTAAGTTACATTTAGAAATCAAGTCATAAGGTCCTAATAAGTTGTTGCTTTGAGTCATGATTCATCTTGAATTACGACTATGGAAATAAGTTGATCTATGGTTGAGTTGAAATGAGTACGCACATTTAAATCATATATCCATGTTGGGAGTTAAAAGTTCACAAGTCATAAGTATGAGTGCTTAACATTTAGACTTATATTGACAAATGATCTTGTTTAATTGCTTGGTTTGGAACTAGTGAAAAATCGGGGACGATGAATTTATCCGTCAGGACATCCGTAGATTATTCTATGGGCGTTCACTCTTATGATCCAATGTGATTTAATTAAAGGAGCAAACAGGAAGTCGAGAAAAGAAAAAGGAAAATCCAAAAATATTAGGGATAGTTAGTGTATAGATAAAAAATGGTGAAAACGGGACTTGTCGAAGCTTTTGATTCTTTAGTTCCCCTTGACGAACACTTAGCTACTTTTCGAGGTTATTAGTCGAGGGGGATTGAGATTCTTAGTTTTCGTAAATGTTTACTTCATAACATTGCGTGAGGACACGGCAATACCTTAGTATGGGGGATTTTGGTATGTGTTTAATTACACATACCTTTTACCTTTAAAAACGAGCTAAAATAACCAAAAACGGACTTAAAATGCCAAATATATGCTTGTTTTGCTAATTGTGTTGTGCAGGAACGGATATCTAAGAAAAGGACGAAAAACGAAGCCAAAACGACAAAACCGGACACGGAATGGAAAAGCGTGGAAAAAGTCAAAGTCAAGTCCAAGCCCAAGTTTGAAAAAGTCAACCCCGACAAATCAAAGCCAAAAAGTCAACTCCGAGAAGCTGAATCAGAAAAATACAACTTAAGGGACCAAAATGCCAAATCAAAAAGTTGTATATTAAGGATATAAAAATACAAGAGCTGAAATTGCAATTTACCTAAAATACAACTTTAGGGGCCTTTCCCGCCAAACCCCTAAAGTGTATCACCTCAAGGACTATTCATGTAAGAAACATATATAACCTGAGGGGCTTGAACTGCCAAACCTCAAAGTTATTAATTGTTGTTAGCCACCACAAGGACTATGACTGAAAGAAAATCATACAAGTTGAGGGGGCATTTCTGCCATCCCCTCAATAACTTTACACCACAAGGACTAGGCGTGTAATGAACAAACACAATTTGAGGGGCCAAACTTGACATCTACCTAAACCTTTTATCCCTGCACCCCCAAATCAAACCAGTTAAACCCTATCCCTCATTTTCCCGCCAAAAGCTCAAAATCCTAATACACTCACCCTTTTACCCAGCAACTTCCATGGTTCAAAGGTCTTAACACCACCTTCACCTCCACTAACAAACCCAGTCACATGGTGTCATGCCACCTTGGCAATCCCACAAACTTCAAATCAATCCAACGATGGGTATAAGTTCAAGAAAGCACAAGGGACTTCAATGGCCAGGATTGAGCTTAGTTTTTCCTCAGCAAACAAACACAACAAGCACACAAAGAGAAGCTCAGCTGCCTATAAAAGAAGTGAAGACAATAGTGAACTGAGAGTTTTTTTTAGGTTTTAGATAATTTGTAATTTTAAAGTTTTTTTTAAGCTCATTGTAATTTCATTTTAAGTTTTTCTTCTGTTAAAATAGCCTTGTACTCTTTTAAAGTTTAATGAAAAGTTATTTAAGTTCCATCTAAATTCTGTCAAAAAAAAGCTATTTATATTTTTGTTGTTGATAAGCAAAAGGAAGCATGGTCTAAACCTGGAAGAGACCTGGGGTTTTAAGTGTTCAGAATCACAAAGGACTAGGGGGTTTAGGATTAGTTTTAAGTACCTATGCATTTGGACTTTGGTAAGTTTTAAGTCTCTTATTACTGTTACATAGCTTATCAGCTTATTCATGTGCTTATTAGTGCTTAATTCTTGTTAAAAATTGCTTATTTGTTTGCACAATGTCAAGTTATCAATCTGTTTTCATTTTCTTTTAGCTTTTTAGTTTTAAGTTTAGCTTAAATTTTAGAACAGTCAATTTAAGGGGGTGTTTGGCATAAGCCTTAAAACGGGTCAAAACAGTTTTGGCATGGGTTGGTGTCACTTGGTTGATTTTAGCTTAAGTATTAAGCTTGTTTAAATCTGTTTTTAAAAGGTTTTTAAGTTTGAAAAACGTTTTTCAAGTTTTCACAAGTGTCCTTACAACTGTTGGATTTTAAGAAAACCCAAAGTGCTTATTTGGATAAGCACTTGGATACTTGAGTTTTAGTGTCAAAAAAGTGTCATTTGTGTGTTTAAATCAAGCTGCCAAAGTCCCTTTGGTCATTTGACTTGTTGAGTCAAAATCACCAAAGTTTTAAGTGTTACTTTTATGAAAGCTAAAAGCCTTTTTCATTCTCTAAAATCAGCAGGATTGTTAGAGTTTTAGGTTCTAAAAAAGTGTGCACAAGTTCATTTATTGGTGTTCTTAATCTGTTTTAACTTAGTTTCTTTATTTGAGCTTATTTGACAGCTTAAAATAAGCTGTCAATATAAGCCCTTGTCCTTGGCTGGGTGAATTTTAAGCCCTCTTTCTTGGCTTTTAAGAGAACTTAAGCCTAAGCTTTTGGCTTATTTTGAGAGCCAATAAGCTCTTTGTTAAGTCTCCTTAATTTCAGTCCTTAAAAAGCCCTTTTAATAGCTTATTTTTGAGCCAAAAGTGTGACTCTAAGCCATTTCACACCAACAGTACTAACTTCCAAGGTTAGTACTGCTGTGTGCATAAGCCACTTTCTAGCTTATTGAGCTTAACTCAATTGCTTCTTTGTGCTCCTAGTTGCTTTTTAGGATGGAGTGATAAGCTGTGAGTGCTTATTTGCCACTTTCTTTGCTTATTTTGTTAACTGTCTTGGCCCTTTTGCCTTTTAAGCTTAGTTTAAGTTTTCTGTCATTTAAGCCCTTTTTAAGCTTATTTAGTTGTCACATTTTAGTTTTAAGAGCTTATTTAGGATAAGTTAGTTTCTTCCCTTAGCTTATTTAGCCCTAGTTTTAGCTTAAGTATCCCAAGTGTCCAAATGACTTAGCATTTTAGCTGTTGAGCTCATTTAAGTTTCTGTCACATTTAGAAGCTCTTTTTAAGCTTATTTATAGCTTTTCAAAAAAAGTTGTAGTTTTGAAAGTTGTTAAGCTCAATAAGCTTAACAACTTTGGTTCACAAAGTTTTTCCAAAAAAAAAGAAAGGAGACAAGGGGTGACCCGGGTGAGCAAGACTCGAACCCGGGTCTCTACCCTCGTACACCTCTCTTTTTATACACACACTTACCGCTGCGCCCTTGGGACATTTACGTTAGTATCCCAAGGGCCTTGGTATTTAAGGGTGTTTTTGGCTTTTAAGTCTATAAGCTGTTATAGCTTATTTTCGGGCTTATTTATAAGCAAATTTTTTGTTTCTTATTTTTCGTAGGTTAATCATAGTGTAAAGTATTTTTAGTAAAATTTTCAGAATTTTTCAAAGTCGTTTAGTATTTTTTATAATTTAATTTCGTTAAAAGTTTAAAAAATTCATAAAAAATACAAAAATTATCAAAAAAATATTTTTCTTTTTTAGAAAATTTTATTTAGTCATATAGTTTGTAGGAAAAATATAAAAAGTTTCGTAGGGTCATTTTTGTAACTTTTTGACTTTTAAAGAACGGTCTCGGGTGCGGTTTTTTGTCTTGACTCGTTTTAGGGTCAAACAACCTCCGTTTTCAGTCTAGTCTTTTTCATTCTTCGTTATTAGTCCCCTAGAGTAGTTTAGAAGTGAAAATTTCTCCGTAGGGTTAATTTTGAAGATTTTAGGTTTTTGCCCCTTTGTTCGGGATTCGTGCTCTCGTTTTCTAGCTTAATTTCTTAATTTTTAGGTTTTTCTTAAACGTTTTTGTTTGTCATTGTTTAATTTAACTTTCCACACTCTCAAATCATTTTTCTCATTCAAACTCCAATCTTCCGACTGTATCGATTCTCCAGTCCAGCCTCGTTGGGGATAAACGACCCGGGAACATTCTATACTACTTCTCGGTTTTATTGATTTTGTTTCTAGACTATCCTTACTATATATATTTTATATTTTATTATATATTATATATATTTTAAGGTGTAGTTTAGACCAATCAATATCTTTTACCAATCAGAAATTTGAAGGAACTTTTGCTAACTTTGATAAGAATAATTTTTCCAAACGACATCAACTCGTGTGATTTTGTATTGATGTCTTCCTCATAATCAACATTTAAAGTAGTTTGGATCATTGAAGAACAAAGATCATTAGCCACAACTACGACGTCTTCGATGTTGTCTTCTTTCCCATCAAGTCCTCTTTTCTCGACAAATCTTTCTTTTTCTTCAATGACATCTTCAATATCGGCATCATAAATTGGCATCGATTCTTCTGCTACACCCAACACAACACCCAAAAATGACACACTATTTTCTTCCTCTTGAAAATTTTGATAATTGTCAACAAAAGGATACTCCTCTTCCACATCCCATATATCCCAGATAATAGGTTCAGCAAACAAAGTCCTTGGTCGATCCGGTTGTTCATCAGAAGATGAACCGTCACCCTCAAAGAACGGATTTTTTGACTCTTCGCCTTCACTTCTCCGACCATTATGATCCCCATGTCTTCTTGGATTCATCATATTATTCATTTGATCAACAAATTGATTAACGAACTGATCAAATCGCTCATCCATTCTTGCAATAATACATTGCTCAAGTTCTTGTTCGTAGATATCATTAATATCTCTATTTCTCCTTGAAAGCATCTTAATCAGGACCCTGGGACCTGTGGGTTATGGCCCACCTATACCCCACATCGCCCTAGAAGGCTAACATGTAAGCACTCCTTGCACCTCCTTTTATAATAGAAGGAGTGCTTACATGTTAGCCTTCTAGGGCGATGTGGGATATAAAACAAATATAAACATAAACTACAAGACACGACATATAAGATAAATATAAACATAAACTACAAAACACGACATTACCGCATCAGATAGTTCTAGTATTAAGTTAGGTACTACTTCGACCTTTTGGCAATTTAGGTCCCTTAAGTCTCTTTTCTTTATATATGGCCACAATAACTTATGTAGATTAACAAGTATTTGATACCCGCGCTTCACTGCGAGACGTTTTGTATGAAAGAAATCATAAATACAATAAAAGAAACCAAATGAGACAATTAAATTTTTGTTTATACTTTACTAAAATGGAATAGTTCATCAAAAACTTTTGTTTATACTCTATATAAATAAGGGCAAATTATAAAAAAGTGTATCCAACTTGACACCTTTATCTATTGGGTGTAGTGTACTAATTTTTTTGTTAAAGTGTCAATAAACTTTTAAATTTCGACTATTGTATGTATTTTAGGACCATTTTACCCTTATGTTTCTAAACCAGCCTATTTACCGTGAAGGGTAAAATGGTCCTAAAATACATACAATAGTCGAAATTCAAAAGTTTATTGACACTTTAACAAAAAAATTAGTACACTACACACAATAGATAAAGGTGTCAAGTTAGATACACTTTTTTATAATTTGCCCTATAAATAATATCGTTGGTGTATGAAATTTGGTTATAAAAAAACCCAAATACATAGAAAAGACAAATATAATAAGTGTTATATACATGCAATATATATCCCTTCTTCATGGCCTAGGAATAAAGTTTGTTCTTGTTCTAGAAAGACATGGTACTACAAAAAGATATACCAATCTGTTAAGACTTTCATATCCAAATATACACTAAATATATTGGTTCTTACAAAGAAAACAAATGCATAATCATCATAGATACATAATGGGACAATCATACTCGGTTGATCACCCTCTTGCAGCGTGTAAGTTGAAGCAGCCAAGTCATAATTTAACGAATCATGAGGACAAAACTCAACAACGTTCACATTTTCATCTAAGTATCAACGTCCATATCTACTTACCATCGACGTCAGTCATACGATTCTAAGTTTATTGTGTATCTGTTATGATATTCATAAGAAAAACATGTTCATCATCAGCTTCATAAAATATTAAACTTTTTAACTTATTGATTTTATATTTAAATAACTAATTAAGCACTTACCTTCATAAGTGTTTTAAGTTCAAATAAATTCGATCACTTTAAAGTCATTTTATATTTCTTTGTTCCTAATTTTTACAAACTAAAACATCAACAGAAATTCTTAACCATCTAAAGTCAGTTTCACCAATTTTAGTGTTTCGACCATATGGTTATACTTCATAAGTATCTACATTGAGAAGGCAACAACATGAATCAATGGCAATGATAATAATTCTGCTCCGCATATACCACCTATCATGTTAAGTCATATAAAGACTTCAAAATACATAGTAGCCTTAAACGATCATTCAAAGGTACAAATGAATACCTCAACTTCCTATAATGACTTTCCTATAAATTCTTAATAAAAAGAAAAATGAACTCTGTTGAAGATCATGTTAGATAGTTGAAAGCTAAGAAAGATCATAGTTCCCCAATTATATATCTCCTTTCTTTCTTAAAGATCAGATGTTTCACATTATAAAATATAAGTAACACCTTAGACAATGGAAATGAAAACATATAGCAGGGATTCACTTACGAGAAGCAACCATCTGTCTGTTAATCCATACCCCAAGCACTCTGTAACTCTTAGGAACTGTAGCTAAACCTTATATCTATGGGTATATTTGTATGACATTCTCCAGAGTTGTTCTTAATAATCACTCCTGTAAAATGCACATTCAAACAGCCCTGAACTATTATACCATTTTATAGTTTAACTAAATTTATGATCGTTCTCAACATTCTTACTATTTTATTTGTTGAGTCGAGTAAGCGTACGTACCTGTCATAATCTAACTTGTAATTTTTATGAGAATGAGGCAGTAGGTTTACTTGTTCTAATAGTTGACACGTTTTTTACGCGAACCAAAGAACGCAGAAAAGGCAATAGATCCTCCCAGTATCTGTAACAATATACGATATACACATTTAGTTAAACAGTAAACAAAAAATAACATACTCGACCTTTCCAAGCTTTTATAATCTAATTTAGCTATAAAATCTGATTGATATTGAAACGTAAGAACTACATGATATTATTGATGAAAGTTTATATTCATTGCACTTACAGGACATATTGCTGCTTGACTATAACTCATGTGTTTGGCCAATTAACTCTTCAATTCATCAACTTTCCTGTAATCATAGAATATAAATTTCAAGATTAACTACAATTCACGAAACTGTTTTCCATCAGGCCACTGGTCTTGAAGTATTAATTTCGTCAGATACTAAAATTCCGTGCATCAAGCAATCGTAGAGCAAAATCAAACAAACGAATCTACTAATACCCGTGCTAGATCAAGGTCGAAGAATATAAAAACTTCATTAATGAACACTCTGGGTAATTTTGTTCCTATTTGACCCCTTTTTTATTCGAAACGTGTGACTCACTGCAAGCTCTAACTAATATTCTGCTCTCTATGTCTTTTAACTATAACTAAATATAACTTATAACATTTTAAAATTGCCTAAACCTACAAAAGCTCATCAAATAAGCATGTTATGACATTGTATATATATATATATATATATACATTACATTATATATTACATTATATATAACAGGAGGCATTTGACAATTTTATGCCACATCATAATTGTAACCTAATTTAATGTTATGAATGTTATTAGAACACTTTACTTTTATGTTTAATTATGTATGGGTCGTATGGGTCATAAAGGCAACATGTAAAGTTTGGGTCGAACCTTAAACCAAACTGCCTTTTAGATAGTTAGTTATTTAGTTTGACAGTTATGTTCGTTAGCAGTTACAAACGGTTAGGAATAAAACGACACAATGGTTGACTTGTGTAGTCATGTCGTTTCATTAAGTATTTATAGGATTAGATCGAGTCTTGTAAACATATCCCATTATTCTCAATATCAATAATAGTGTTTACATATATCTGTTTCTACACAACTCAGACTCACACATACACAATGGTTAATTACAAGCGTGTTATGGAAAGCAATTGGCTTCAACTAAGGCCTGTGAACCGATACCAACAGTGGTACCAGAGCCACGGTTCAGATTCTAGGGAGAAGCCAACATACAGACATGATCAAAGTTTACACACTGGGAGATATTTGCTTAGAGAGACACCAAGGAGACTGCTTCAATGGAACAGCAGGAAGAAAACCTTATCTCCAAAAGGCAAGGAGATGTTGATGAAGGAGGTTAAAGAAAATGAAGCCTATAATGCTTCAAGGGTGTCTGCAAATGCCAGTACTCAGAAAGAGAAGAGGGCAAGATGTTACATATGCAAGGAAAGAGGGCATGTATTCTGGAAATGTCCAAACAAGCAAAAGAAGGCCTTGTTCAAGAAACAGAAAGGATTTATGAAGCCTACATTCAAGAAGGTTGCAGAAAAGGTTGAGTACCCTGAGAAAGTGCATGTAATCACTGATTACATGATAGAGGGCACAAGTGATGCAACTTGG
>BQNB010178611.1:0-12853 GCA_026074375.1 Tanacetum coccineum
AGGTCTAGAACTGTAAGTGCGTTTGCTATGACTTTATTCGACTCTGGAGCCGACTATAGCTTTGTTTCCACTACTTTTATACCTCTGTTTGGCATAGAGCCTAGTGACTTAGGATTTAGTTATGAGACTGAGATAACTAGCGGACAGCTAGTAGAGATTGATAAAGTTATTAGAGGTTACAAATTAGAAATATAAGGTTACATGTTTGACATTAATTTAATACCATTTGGAAGTGGGAGTTTCGATGTGATCATAGGAATGGAAAGGTTGTCCAACCATAAGGCTGAGATAATTTGTCACGAGAAGGTAGTTAGAATACCACTACTGGATGGCAAAGTACTTAGAGTTATAGGAGAAAAACCGAAAGAGAAAATGAGACATTTAATGAGTTCAAAGGAACGGAAACAAGAAGAGATGGTAGTGGTGAGAGATTTTCCCGAGGTATTTTCGAATGACCTATCAGGATTACCCCCTAGTCGGGAAATTGAATTTCGGATTGAGTTAGTCCCTGGAGCAATACCGGTCATGAAATCTCCGTATCGATTGGCACCTTCTGAATTAGAGGAGTTGTCGGCTCAACTCAAGGAACTCTAGGACAAGGGTTTCATTCGACCAAGCTCATCGCCTTGGGGAGCACCGATATTATTTGTGAAGAAGAAGGATGGTTCCTTTAGGATGTGCATTGATTATAGAGAACTGAACAAGTTGACCATTAAAAACCGTTATCCACTCCCTAGTATAGACTATCTGTTCGATCAACTCCAACAATCATAATACTTCTCTAAGATAGATCTTAGGTCCGGATAACACCAGCTGAGAGTGCATGAGGATGACATCCCAAAGACTACATTTAGAACTCGTTATGGACATTTCGAGTTCATAGTAATGCCCTTTGGTTTGACTAACGCACCAGCGATATTTATGGATCTGATGAACCGAGTGTGTAGGCCGTATCTAGACAAGTTTGTGATAGTATTCATTGATGATATTTTGGTTTATTCTAAGACCCGGGAATAGCATGAAGTGCACCTAGGACTAGTCTTAGAATTGCTCAATAAAGATAAATTGTACGCTAAGTTTTCCAAGTGTGAATTCTGGTTGAAAGAAGTACAGATTCTCGGACATGTGATTAATGGAGATGGTATTCATGTAGACCCTAGTAAGATTAAAGCTGTAAAGAATTAGGAAGCCCCTAGAACTCCGTCTAAAGTTCGTTCCTTCTTAGGATTGGCAGGGTATTACAGTAGATTCATTGAGAACTTTTCTAAGATAGCTAAGCCGCTTACTGTCTTGACTCGAAAAAGTAAGACATTTGATTGGGGTGAAGAGCAGGAGAATGCATTTCAAACTTTGAAGGGTAAGTTGTGCTATGCACCTGTTCTAGCTCTCCCTGATGGTCTGGAAGACTTTGTGGTATATTGCGATGCGTCCGGCTTAGGACTAGGTTGTGTGTTGATGCAAAGAGGTAAGGTTATAGCATATGCGTCTAGGCAGTTGAAAATTCATGAGAAGAATTACACCACCCATGATTTGGAACTGGGTGCGGTTGTGTTTGCCTTTAAGATTTGGATACATTATTTGTATGGGACAAAGAGTGTCATATATACCGATCATAAGAGTCTCCAACATATCTTTAGTCAAAAGGAATTGAACATGCGACAGCATCGCTGGATAGAGCTTTTTAGTGATTATGACTGTGAAATTCGCTACCACCTTGGTAAGGCGAATGTAGTAGCAGATGCACTGAGTAGGAAAAAGAGAGTGAAACCTAAGAGATTCCAAGCTATGAATATGACCCTTCAGTCGAATATCAAGGATATGATACTGGCGGCTCATAAGGAGGCATGTGATGAGTCTACAAGATTGCAAAAAGGTTTAGATGAGATGATATAGCATAGGAGTGATGGAGCATTGTATTACTTGGATCGAATATGTGTTCTTTTGAAGGGTGATATGAGAACCCTGATTATGGATGAGGCCCATAAGTCAAAGTACTCTATACACCCAAAAGCCGATAAGATGTATTATGACCTTAGAGATAGGTATTGGTGGCCGAGAATGAAAAAGAATATAGCTGTGTGTGTTAGTAGGTGTTTGATTTGTTAGCCGTGTATTTATTAAAGTGATGGTCATTAAATACTCCCAAGCCTTGTATAAGTAAATCGTAGTTTACGGGAATTTAGTTAAGCTAGTTGGGCCTAGTTGTCGGGCTCAAGCCCATTTGTATTATGATCCGGCCCAACTCAAAGCCCTCAAGAATAGTCCTCTCTTGTAACTATATAAAGCCCTCTCCAAGTGTGGAGAGGGTGTTGCTTCTCATTTTTCTTTCAATGTGCTAGTAACCATTTTCTTTGTTTTTTACTTTCTCTCTCTAAAATCTATTTTTCTTATTTTTGTGTTTGGTGATGAAATGATATCCTAACAAGTGGTATCAAGAGCCAAGGTTGGGTTAAGTGATTTGTTTGTGGTAACTTATTAGAGATTTTATTGTTTCGGCTTATTTTTTATTTTCTCTCTTTTCTATTCGAATTTTTTCCCATTATATCTTTCATTATAATTGTTTTTGTACCAAGAACCTTGTGGTTTAGTGCTTGTAGTTCGTTGTGGTTGCTGTGCAAAACGAAAGGACGGAAAGAAGCTAAGAATCGAGCAACGTACGTGTTTGGACCGAACGAGTTCTTGGTGTCTCAGCCGAACGAGCAAACTCCTCAAGGACCGAACTAGAATTTCCTTCAAGGACCGATCGAGTGAATTCACTTGTGTACCGAACGAGTGGATCGAACTAGTTGATCTCTCTAAAAACTGAACCAGAGGATCGAACTAGCGAAGGACCGAACTAGCGAAGACAACAACAACAACGATTTCAACGTCAATTAATTATTCATTCACGGTTTCTTCTTGATTTTGTAAAATCCTGCGAAAGATACGATTCTTTTTTCGGTTTTAATCAAAGATTTGTAAAATCCCGCACTCGTTAATTCATTTAAAACCACAATCAATCACTTCATAACACTTAAGATTCGATATCCATTTACAACAACTTCATCAGAATGTCAAATTCATCGAACGAGCGGAGGTTCGAACTAGGGTCGATCGAACGAGCGGAGGTTCGAACTAGGGTCGATCGAACGAGCGGAGGTTCGAACTAGGGTCGATCGAACGAGCGAAGAAAAGGGTTTCAGTAAAACGGACATAACTTTTGATCCGTAAGTCCGTTTAAGGCCCGTGACCTCTCAAATCGAAGAGAAAAACGTGACGGATCACGCTGTAACCACCCTTTGGCAGGTTAAGGATTTTTCGAAGCCCAAAAACATCATTTTCTATGATTTATTGACACTTTTCAGTATTTTTGGAATTTTTCGCTGCTGATTCCGAATCAAATCATTCACGGTTATCTATGATCTGAAGAATCCCGTTAATTTATTATCGGTTTTTGATCATAGACGAGTAAAAATCCCGTGACGTTAATTGATTCAAATCCACAACAACAACAAATCACTTACCCACTAAAGAGATCTCTGTTTATCATTCACATCACTTTTTACAATGTCGAGTCCCCAAAAATCCTCAACAAGACATTTATTTGCAGCCGGTTCTGAAAACGCCCTCCTATGCTTTATACAAAGGAGAACTACAGTTCCATGGTCATCACGTCTCCTTCGGTTAAAAGTGAACGCGTACGAGAAAAAAAAAATAGTGAAATTAAATAGTACTGTAAATGACCTGAAAATACGGAATGTTACACCAGGTGATGCAGATCGTGAAGTACCTGTTCCTGAAACGTTTCATGAACAAACCGATGATGAACTCACAGTAGCAGAAATTAAACAGATGGAAGCAGATGATCAAGCTATTCAGACCATTCTTCTCGGTCTTCCTGAAGACATCTATGCTGCTGTTGATAGTTGTGAAACTGCCCAGGAAATCTGGTTACGTGTGCAACAAATGATGAAAGGTTCTGATATTGGAATTCAAGAAAAGAAGGCTAAGTTGTTTAATGAATGGGAAAGGTTTACTTCCACTGATGGGGAATCGATTGAGTCTTACTATCACCGTTTCTCAGAATATTGGGAATGGAAATGTTGTAGCAGCACGGGCTGAGGGTAATGCGCCTGGGAATAATGGTAATCAGATAAGGTGTTACAACTGCAGAGGATTGGGTCATCTTGCTAGGAACTGTACAGTCAGACCAAGGCACAATTACACCAGTTTTGTATGATTTCTTGAAGTACAATCAAAAGGAGGTTTATGACTAAGAGCTGAACGACTTGGAAAAACACATGATCCGCTAGCACTCATGGCAAATTCCAACAATCCCTTTCAACTATCCAGTGTTTCCCAAGATCACCATCACCAAGTACCGTTACATGCAACAACACCACAACCCACACAACAACTACCACCCACAATCATCATTCAACCAAAACTCCATGCAACAACCAATGCAGATCCCGAAGACATCACCGATCCACAACCGCAATGAACATGGCACTATCGCGTTCTAAATATGGCTAGGCATTCAAACTCAACTACTCAACACCAACCAACAACACCCAGAGAATTTCATCAACCCTCGTAATCGCAGATTGCTCAACCGTTGAAAATGGTCAAGACAGACAGATGCTGATGGTTGGATTAGCCAATGGTGGGGAATCAGTTAGAACAGTAAATGTCTGGGCAGCACAGTGGGTATCAAACGGTATAATGCAGTACAGAATGTCGGGAATCAGGTTGTTCAAAGATGCAGTCAGAATCAGTGGTGTCCATAATATTAGGTAATCAGAATGGGCAAATTTGGTTGTTCAAATAATTGGAATAGAAATGTTGTAGCAGCACACGGGCTGAGGATAATGCGACTGGGAAGAAAATGGTAATCAATAAGGTGTTACAACTGCAGGAGGATTGGGTCCATCTTTGCTAGAACTGCACAGTCAGTACCAAGGAGAAGGGATGCTGCTTATCTTCAGACTCAGTTGTTGATTTCTCAAAAGGAAGAAAGTCAGATCCAACTCCAAGCGGAAGAGTTGATTGATGGCTGCTGCAGCAGATCTCTGATGAAAATGAGGAAGTAATGCAGAACTGCATTTTGATGGCTATTTTTGCATGCAAGCAACATCGGGTACTCAGACTGACAACGCTACCCAGTCTATTTCAGACGGATCACAGCTGAGGTAAACACACTATGACAACTGCTATGATATGAATATTTAATATGTTTTTACTCAAGAGACATATACTGAGCTACTCAGACCCCATATCCGAACCACACCAAGAACAACAGAATGATAGTAATGTTTATTTCTGATTTCTCGTGTGTGTAAACAGGAGGGGGGAACCAGTAGATCTACAATCCTGCAAACAGTTGAGGAAACAACTTGCATACTTTGAATCATTATAAACATAATTGGCACTTGAAGTTGAAAAGGTCAACTCGGTAAATCAGCAAATAGAAAGAAACAAATGCCTGATTTGCCAACTGGAGCTTAGCTAGATATAAAAATCAAGAAAAGTGTTTTTGAAATTATCCACGAAAAAAATGACAAACCTTGAACAGTTTTAATCAAAAGTCGTTTATCAAGAACAATGTCTACGAAAAAGATAAATGCTCTTCATTTAAAAGCTCCCGGTAAACAAATTACGACTTGAATGAGGAAAATTTCAAAATTAAGTAAACAGCCTTTCACCTGGAAAATCAACTGTTTCGTTCCTCTTCTTGAAGAAAAGAAAAAGTTGAAGTCTGATTTATAAAATAACGCGAATACGAGCTTCTTGAATAAACAAATTCATCTTGAGAATAATATAAAGGAATTATATAATATTTTGGTTAAAACAGGTCCATCGATTCAAACGATGCACATGCTTTCACCTAAGTCAGACTCGATTTAAACCACAACTGAACAGAACAATGGGCTTGGTTATCAAATCCTTTTATCTCAAGCAAGCTCAGCGAAAACTACAGAGTTGTATAATGGCAAAGTGTTTAACTTGAAAAGCATGATCCTCACTGTTGTGCAGATTCGGACGAGACACTGCAACTTCTCCAAGAGAGTCGCCAAAAAAATGAAAACAATTGAACAAAGAACTAAAACAGGCAAACTACACAAGATTAAGCATCTTTCCGGGGATTTTTTGTTTCTCAAACGCCAAGATCACAAGAAGAGGTGTATGTGTAAAATACTTCAAAACGCCACTTGTTTCAAAACCAAATGAAAGAATTTTTGGATGACAAACCACTACTAAGAGTGCAACGCAAATTTCTAAATGAGTAAAAAGCACCATTGTGACTCTTCAACGTGTTTCAAACATAGAAATGACTTTAATATCACACAATTGGTCGCGAAAGAACGATTTGAAAAGTGTATCATTAAAAAGGAAAACGAATATGCTAAACTTTAGAATGATTGGTACAAAAAATGTGAAGAATGCAAATATGACAAAATTTCGTACGATAAAGCTTATAATGACATGCAATAAAAGATCGAACGATTGCAAGCTCAGTTGGGAGATCAAAAAGGTAAAAATAAGGATACTCCATGTGTATCATATACCCTTGATCCTTTGCCTCAGAAACTTGAAAATGAGAACGTAGAATTAGAGTATCAGGTTCGGAATTATGAAAAAGAAAATGCTCATCTTAAGACTGCATGCAAGAACCTGTTTGACTCTATCAAAGTGACACGGACTCAAACAAAACCTATAATTAACTCTTTGCAAGATAAATTACATGACACGATCAATGAAAATGCTAAGTTGAGAGCTTAGTTATTTGATAAGGTTTCTGAACAAAAGGACACCACTCGTGGAACGAGTGCGAATACTAAGTTTGCAAAGCAATCAATCTTGGGAAAACAACCTTCTTCTTCTAGACTCAAACTGTATGCTGTAACTCCTCTACCTAAATCTACGGCTTTCCCCAAGAATGGTGAGACGAATGCTTTGTCAAAACCAGTCACTTAAAACTCGCTTCCTTCCTCTCGAGAATCAACTATTGTGAACAATGAAAGAGTGATTGCTCTAGGAATCTTTAGGATTAATCCTTTTAAAGCTTCTAGGGTAGACAACTTTGTGCCTAACAAACATGTAAAAACAAGCGTTAAGACAAAACCGATCACTGTTTCATAACCTTATGTCATCACTAAGAACGATGTAAATTCCAAAACAAATGGTTTCTCTCCTAAAGACGTTAAAAGCACTACTAGGACAAGAAGACCGCAACCTAGGAACAATCTTAAGAGTTATAAGGTCCCTTTTAAGTCTAATACTAGTTGCCTCTCAAATAAGTTAGAGAAAATAGAAGAAAACCATAGGAGTTTACAGTCTTCTCACTATCCGAACCATACGTCATCTGAATGTAATAACATTAAGCTTGCTATTCGAAATGAAAAATCTGAGGTTATTTGTGCTACATGTAAGCAATGTCTAATTACCGCTAATCATGATGATTGTGTGCTTCAGTATGTGAATAGAGTGAACTTTAGAAAGAAAAACCAAAGTGCTAATGTTTCAAAAAGTGTAAATCAAAAGAAACATAAGGCTCAGGTCTGGAAACCAAAGAATGTAGGGTCCAAGGAAAGATTTGCTTCACCTAAGCCTAGTAAACCTAGATCTTGCCTTAGGTGGTCACCAACTGGAAGACTTTTTGACCTTAAAGGAAAAATAATCACGTCTAGTGAATCTGAGAGTCAATCTGACTGCTCTAAAGGTGATAATGCATGTACTTCTAACCCTCAGGAACCGATCAGAAAACGGTTTCCAAGTTCAACTTTCTCTATGACAGGTTGTCAAAATTGGTTTGATACTCTGCTAATTCCACTGCTTTCTGAGTATAAATCAAAGGACAAAGCATTTCATGGAGATAATGAATGTGACACTTGATGAGTTTTCAGCCTGATGAGCTTTCAGCAATGGTTTGTTATTAAATGAAAGATCACAAACCCGACTTCAAATAAAAAGAAAATGTACGTGACAGTTCTGGCGATTAATCCTTAACATCGAAAAGAGAAATCAATTCGGTCTTGATCTACTTCGAAACATTCAATGTTTTTAGGCCTAAGTCAAGTGCATAAAAATCAAAGTCAGATTGCAAAACCCCGGTCCTTCAAAGAAAAGGGGAGTGTTAACGCTTCAGTGGCGCTTTAACCTTGAAAAAGAAGAGAAATCCTTCTTGTTTTCCGCCCCCCTCCCCTTTCCACGTCAGCAAATTAGAATGTTCAGGATGAACGTCAGTTGATAGATATGTGGAAGTCCTATTCGTCATTTTTGTTTTTCGACGAATTATTCAAATGGAAGAAAATTAAAGGTTGTTTCAATTCTTTCCTGATGTAACTTACAGGCTATACTGTCTTCTCTACTCTCTTACCACTTACTACAGCTGATGCAGTCCCCCCCCCCCCCCCCCCCCCCCCCGATAAAAAACGAACAACAACAACAAAGATTCAACTTCATCTACTTTCTAACGACTGGCAACAACTGGACTAAACAACTGCTAGATGGAAACTTCGAGCTTGTAAATATTTTTTTGATCTTTTTTCCCTCTCCTTTAAAATTTTGAGTTATAAAAAACCAAGAAAAAAAAACAAAATATAAACTATAAAACCCTATAAAAACAAAATACAAAATCAAAAAATTTCAAAAAGTACAAAAAGAATCTTCTCCCTACATGTCTCTCGAAGCAATCGATAAGCTATTGCGCACCTAGAAAAATTTTGATTAATATTAACACAGTAATAAATGAAGGTCGAGCTATAGTTCAAATGTTTTCCCCCCAAACGAAGTCCTTTCATTTTTTCACTTACGATCTTCTAAGAATAAAATGTCAGCTTAGGACTACGGTCCTCCAAAGCAGGAAATGTTCATTTATTTCATTTATCCTAAAACAACGGAAGCTTCATATCTTCTCGGTCTTGAACAAAGTCAATACAAACATTCAAAGTTCTTGAATGACCACAAGAGAAGTTTTAAGGGAAAAAGATGGTGAAATAAGATATATCCCTCAACATATTTTCCCTGTTGAGGGCACAAATTTTCAAGATATTCTTCAAAAAGAAAATTTCAAATTCTTTCAAAATTGTGAGCTCAACAAACCCCACTCATGTTTTCAATCTATTCTATAATTGAGGAGTATGAATAATATGATCCTTCTGGTGCATGCACATCCTGTTCACACCAGTACTCCCTCAGACTTTGTTAGGCTCATGGAGAAATACCGGGACCATTAACTTGTTTGATTAATTCACAATTGACCAAAAATTGTATACACCTATGCAATTTTTTTGAGGGGGAAAAATAGTGAAAAAAAATGTGATCAATACGGATTAATAATGGATTACGATCTTCAAATCTATAAGTGCGTTTCTAAACCACGGCAGTGCAAAACCTTTCATAAAATGGTGCATAGGTGTAGGTGGGAGCATTTTAGGTACAGGGGGGCTGGAAATACATCAATGTGTCTCAAATGAATTTCTTTCTCAGACATGTTATTGATTTTTCAACAAATTGTTTTTAATTGGATCTTCATGGCAATATCTCCAAGACCGACCCAACGTTATTTCTCAAGGTAGTTTAAAGAAGGCAGTTAAGGATTATGGTATATTCGTGTTCCAATGATCCGCCAGAACCGAGGGGATCTATCCAGGAACACTCCTTTAGATAAGTAGAGTCTCCCTTTTTAGTTATGATAGAAAAAAGGAGAAAAAAGTGAGAATAAGGGAATAGTGCCGACTGAGATGGAGCTAGTACCGGAATAAACCCAACAAGGTACTAGTCATGAAGTCTCGGTAAGCACCGAAGGGGTTGAAGAATGAAAAAGAATTGTAAGGATAAAGGTGAAAAGCGAAAGAAAGCCCCCCTACAAAAAAAACCCCCCCCTTATAGAGCTAAGAAACCGGGTCAATGCATAATCTATCGGTACTCACAAAGATGATTCGAAAATTGAAAACAATTCATCATGGACCCAGTGATGCAAATGCACAACCCTCCTTAGTCCCACTCAGAATCACTTAAAAATTCTTTTTTATTTCTCTGCGGAGATCAACACATTTCCTATCGGCTTTCTCATTCCGAGATCGTTGAAATTGAATAGGTGGCAGTCCGCACTAATAGCCCTCCGATTACCAAATAACAAATGTGGCACTTAAAGAGTCAGAGCCAACGAGATCCATAAAAAATCCTCACATAGGACAAACAAATTCCAACATCCAAAATTGTTGTAACACAATATACAAACATTTGGTAACATTAAGTCTACGCATAATTCCATGTGATAATTGAGCCCCAAAACATCAGAGTATACGCTTTAGTATTCACAGTAAGATGGAAATCCTGTCTCCTAGAGCCAACATTTAATCAACTCTAGGTAGGTGACCTTGCGCAGATTTCTATCTGAATCAAACTTGTCGTCAAACTCTCTGGAAAGAAAACGATTGTGAGCGATTCTACATGAAATCAAACTTTTTCCAGTGAATATGAATTTGACGACACAATCAAAATGATAAAACTATCTGATGTCACTCATAACCGTGATTATCTGCTTTGAGACGCTCCGGTAACGAGAACGGCTAATGCAGCTGCAAAACCCTGTCAAGGAGATTCTCTTGAATTCTACCTGATCACAGGCAATATTAATATTGATTAACGGGGAACCATGGTTAAATTGCAACATAACCGTATTCCCGACAAAGTGATCAAAGACACTTTCACCATATATGTTTATCTCTAACCTATACTTGCAGGTTTTCCTGACGGTTAGTCAGCTTCTAGTACCATGACCGAGTCAAGATTCAAGAACCTCATATTCCAATCCAAAAGATTAATACATGATGAAAGCTCAACTATCATAAGTCTTCCGCAATCTCTGATGAACAAGCGCACTTCCATCATAAGACATTTTGTTGGTACAAGCTAATCAAGTAAAAAGAAAATGTTGAGGGAGAATATGTAAGCGAAGCTTTCAAAAACTGAGCATGAGTGGAGACACAAGAACCGCAAGCCGCATAAAGATTACAAGAGATAAAGAATAAGAGATCTCCAGTAGTCAAGTCAAATCAAGGCCAAAAGACCCACGATATCAAAATTTTGGTCCAAGAATATCAAGTTAAAGATCAAGATCCCAAGATCACAAGCAAGCAAAAGGAACTTCAAAAAGAATTCCCCCAATAATACAAGTGTCCAAGTCACAAGACGTCACAAGAAGGATCCACAATTGAATGACCACACCCCTTAGGGGGAGATTGTTTACCTGTATTTATTAAAAGTTGTATGGTCATTAAATATTTCCTCGAGCCATGTAAAGTAAATCGTAGTTGTTATGACCCGAGGAATTTTAGTTTTAAGCAAGTTGGGCGCTAGTTTGTCGGTCTTCCAAGCACAATTTGTTTTTATGAACCGGCCCAACTCAAAGCCCACAAGTATAGTCCTCTCTTGTAGCTATTTAAAGCCCTCTCCAAGCGTGGAGAGGGTGTTGCTTCTCATTTTTCTTTTGTAGAACAAGTAACCATTTTTCTTTCTTTTTTTTACTTTCTCTCTCTAAAATCTATTTTTCTTATTTTTGTGTTTGAGGTGATGAAATGATATCCTAACACTAACTATAATATAACCATCTATAACTTTCACTGAAACCAGTTCACTACCAACTACTACTCAAACGACACATACAATTTTACCATTAGTACAAATTCCATCTAGTCAATCTCCTTTACCATTAAGAAGATCAAATAAAACCAAAACTATTCCCATAAAACTTCAAGATTTTATCTTAACTTATACACCAAAAGCAAACCTTGTGTCCCAAACACCTCTTGTATCAGTTTTCCAGGACTTTGTTACTGCTTTGCTTGTTTAGAAGGATCCAGTAAACTTCAAAGAGGATGTTGCAGACCCTGGTTGGTGTGCTGCAATGGATGTTGAGCTCTATGCTTTGGAAGAAAATGGTACTTGAGAGTTAACTGTATTGCCTGCAGGAAAGAAGGCTATTAGTTCTTACTGGATTTTCAAAACCAAACTTAAGGCAGATGGTACTGAGGACAGAAAGAAGTCTAGATTGGTTGTACAGGGAAATAAACAAAGACATGGGAGACTTTTGCTCTTGTTGCTAAGATGGTGACTGTGAGATCTTTATTAGCTATTGCATCTGTCAAAGGATGGTTCACATGTCAAATGGATGTGTCTAATGCATTCCTTCATGGTGACTTGTTTGAAGAAGTTTATATGAAACCTCCTTTAGGATATATTGGCAAGGGCCACAATGTAAGTGCTGATTCTAAACTTGATTCTCAGCTGGTATGTAAACTAAAAACGTCCTTGTATGGTCTTAAACAAGCACCATGACAGTGGTTTTCAAAATTGTCCTCTGCTTTTCTTGATTTTGGATACACACAGTCTAAGACAGATTATTCTTTGTTTGTTAAGAATGAAGGTACCAGTTTTACTGTTGTTCTTATCTATGTATGATCTTCTCATAACAGGAAATGATGAATCTCAGATTAATAGTCTTAAAGCTCAACTTGGTTCTGTTTTTCATATGAAAGACTTAGGTGAATTGAATTATTTTTTGGGATTGGAAGTTTTCAAATCTTCTCATGGTATTTTCATTTCCCAACACAAGTATATACTAAAGAACTTCTTAAAGAAAGGGGAGTTATGCACAATAAGCCTTACAAACTTCCTATGGAACCTAATCTCAAGCTACAAGCTGATGTTGGTACTCCATTACAAGACCCTGAAGTGTATAAAAGATTTATTAGGAAACTGATTTATTTTACCGTCATAAGGCCACACATATGTTACACTGTCAAACTTCTAAGTCAATTCATGCAATCTCCTACTTCTATTCATATGCAAGCTGTGAAGCATTTGT